>JAREIS010001796.1:0-17085 GCA_030060385.1 Muscicapa striata striata
TGTTCATGGCAAGGAGCAATGTGCTTGCTTGAATGCATCTATCCTTCTCTACTGATTACCGCTAGAGTCTCATTGTTTTGCTGAATCAAGGTGCCTAGAAGTTTTGAAATTGGATTTTTACAGAGATGTATGCTCTCCCAGATGTTGCTCCTCCAGATCGTCAGGCTGCTTGTGCTTCCACGCTACCACACCAAATGCTTCACCTGCAGTCTAAGTGTAACTCTTGCTAAAACGCTTCCTGGGACATGGACGCTGGCAGTTCCAGTGCTTTTCACTTCTTTATTGCAGAATCCAAAGATGGCTTTATTTATCTCCAATCTGTGTCAGCTGTAAAAAAGGCAGAATTGATTTTGCTCTTGCACTCTGCTGACAGGTTCCTGTAATAGTTGCTTGGTACATCCTTTGCAAGTAGCTCAAGCCTGAATCCTGAGCAATGGAGGATAACACTTGTCATTTGTGCATTTAGGAAAGAAAGAAGCCACAAGGTAGAGAGGACTGTTGTTTAGTTAACAAACTGATCTCAGGCTTAAGGCTTTTGTTTGGAGTCTTTAAATTCCTGTTTGGACAATGGTAGAAATGCCTAATTTCAAGAGTGCCACAGTTTCTGTGGAATTGAAATGGGAGTGGCAGCAGCACCCTAAATTGAGCTTAGATATTTGGATTCTTTGATATACATTTGGATGTCTACATTTGGATTTCTAAGCCAGGGCAATCTCTCTCTCTGCTTTGAAGCTTTGCTGGATGCAAAGGTAAGTGTGAATGTGGGGGTGGTGTGTTCTCAGGTCAGCAGCGCTGTGTTTCCTTTGTTCTCTTCACCCTGGCCACCTTTATCCTTGTGACAGGGACAGCTTGTGAGGATGACTGGGAATCCCACAAGTCTCACTGCCCAAGAGCAGCAGAGTTCTGGCTCGGGGGCTCTAGCTTCCAACAACATGGGGTAGTCTTTTGGGCATGTTAGTGCAATATCACTGCAACCTACAATAGCACTCTGTTGCCATGTGGGTTTGGCTCCTTCCTTACTTTTAATCCATAATCTGTTGCCTTTAGACTCTCTGCTGTGTTTCCGGACAAAACAAACTTGACTCAAGTTCCCATCAAGCAGTAAGAAGAAAGAGTGCAGTGACTCTCAGAAGCTCCAAAGACTGCTCAATTCCTTTTTGCACCTTAGTCTCAGCTCTTACAGTTACTGGCATAGTACAAATTATCATTTTGATCTCGCCAGCCAGCTGTTTTTGAAAGGCAAAATGTCTCTATATCTTCTGCAGACGGAGCAGTGCAGGAGAGCCGCAGGCCCGGCCTCGCCGCCTGTCCGGCCAGTACAAGGGGCGGCTCGCGCGGAAGATGCGCGGTAGCCCAGCAAGCCCGGGGAGGGGAGGGGAGGGGAGGGGGGGGGAGGGGGGGGGGGGGGGGGGGGGGGGGGGGGGGGGGGGCGGGGCGGACGTCGCCGAGCGCGGCGCGCGGTCTCTCGCTGAACATGGAGCGGCTGAACGAGACGAGGCACCGCCATCGCAGCGCCTCGGCCATCATCGGGTGCCCCCGAGGCAGCGCACGCGCGCTGCAGCCCGCGGGGGGGAGGAGCCTGGACGGCGCGGGGGGCGATTGCGGGTTATGCGGACTGCTTGTTCACCGGCGCCGTCAGCTGGGGTCGCTCTTGCTCCACGAAAAAGAAACGCTCTTGAAAGGCTCTTGACTATGTCAGAACGTGGTGCTAGTCTTCTCCCTGCACTTTACAGTTCCAAGGCTGTTCAGAACACAAGGCGTTCTTAATGCACGTGTTCTCCAAAAAGCTTTGACACAGCATAGCGGTTGCAAGTACCTAGTGGTAAGAAGGAAGTTCAACGTCCGATAGCTTTACTGCTACAATACCTACACTTCATGCAGCCTCTATGGTAAATACCCGAGGTGCAGAGAACTCATTTCTATGTGTAGTGGAAAGAGACAACTATTGTGTGGTGTGCACGCTTTCTTGTCAGCTTTAGGTACGCTTCTGTGCTCTTCGCTATGCAGACTTGAAAGAGTGCATGGCATTGATACAAGAAGAGTGGCAGACTGATATTAAACAGAGCGTTTAGAAGAAAATAGCATGTCCCAGACGTCTTTTTTGAGCAGAAAAACGTAGGAGCAGAGTGTTCTGTGTGAGGACGAGGTGACAAACCATCTTCTTTAGAGAGAAATCGCTGCAGAAAAAAGAACCGCCATGCAGCAGAGTGCTCTGCGCACCGTATGAGTTGTCAGTGACTAGTGCTAAGAAGCAGGATCCGAACCAGCTAGCTTTGCTGCTACATACATATATGCAATGCAGCCTTCTGTGGTAAACATGACGCTTGCTGTTAGGCTCCGAGAGGCAGACAAGACTTTGCTATGTGCCGTGGAAAGGAGAGCTACTGTGAGCTGGTATATGAGAGTACCAACAAGATTCCAGTAAGTTTCAGAGCAGATAGCGTCAGAGTTAGTATCAGGGAACTGTTGAAGTAACCATTTAACAAATTTTTTTAAATTATTTTTTGAAATTTTTTTCCCAGAAAGTTTACAGTTATTAGTAGAAAGCAACGATAGAATTTGGGAATAAAAGTCTTTTTCTATGGGAGTAAGGGAAACAGTGAGGGTTCCTCCCATAGCCTCGAACCAAACAGCAGAAAAAAAAATCAGAAAAGTTGACCCCTAATTAAAAGCTCGCGAGTAATTGCTGAAAATTCTCACCCATTTTTCAGCTGAAGGGTCTTCTGCTGCTTGTTGCTGGCAGACGCCCAAGTCTCAGCTCCGGAATTCTGAGGTTGCTTGAGTATTTCTTAAAAAAGTTCGGCTTTTAAAACAAAACCTTACTTTTTAAGAAAAGCGGCGTGAGAAAACGGAACTGCAGATAACTGTGCCGTTTACCAAAACTACTCTTTTTTCAGGGTAATTTGTCGTTCGGACGCCACTATATAGCGTTAGAGGGCCAGGGTTAAGCTAGCCCCCAAGGTGCTACGAGAACCCAGATAGCTCAGGGGGTTCAAGTAGCCCTTTGGCTACCTGCCAGCGAGGAAAAGACTGAGACTGTAGCTGAATTATTGCAGAGACAGTTTATTCTCTGAAGGGAGTTCAGGCTACAAATCCATTAGATACAGGTAGGACATAAGTATTTATAGATTTCAGAGGGATTCAGAAAGGAACCAATTAAAACACTAGTTAAACTCAATATCCAATTATATTTCACTTAACACTCTAAAAAGAAACCAATCACTGCACTAACATGAACACCAATGAAACTCTAAAGTGATAAGAAGTTTTCAGGCACAAATTGTCTCATGTGAGAGGAATTTTTCTTTGTTTCTCAGGAGAGAGCTTCCCAGGGATATTTTCCTGGGAGTTTTGTGTCACCCACACCCAATATATTCCTGATATGAACTTGGCAAGGAGGAACCCCAGTCCAATGCCCTCTCCTCTTGTTTTTTCCCCAAACCAGGATTTTTCATTCCCAAGGCCTTGACAGATGGAGCAGGGAGAAAAGCCCCGGAGATCCCTCAGGAGGAGGGGCTGCAAACCCAGCCCAGGGAGCTGCGAGGAGGAAAGACCCTCCCTGAGCGGGGAAGGCGGCCGGAGATGCAGGCAGAGCTCAGAGCTGGTGGAGAAGCCTCATGGAGGAGAGAAGCCCCACAAGTGTTTGGAATGTGGGAAGGGTTTCAGCTACAGCTCCCTCCTGATCCGGCACCAGAGGATCCACACTGGGGAAAAGTGGGGAAATGTGGGAAGAGCTTCAGTGACATCTCCATCCTGTTGCAGCACCAGGTAGTCCATACAGGGGAACGGCCCTACACCTGCTTGAAATGTGGGAAGAGCTTTGGGTGGGTGTCCGACCTGAGAAACCACCAGCGCATCCACACTGAGGAGAGGCCCTACGAGTGTCCTGAGTGTGGGAAGAGCTTCTCAGATAGCTCAACCTTGACCCAACACCAACGGAGGCTCCACTAAGGGAAGCCCTGTGAGTGCCCCGAGTGTGGGAAGAGCTTCGTGCTCTGCTCCAGCTCCATCCCCCATGGGAGGATCGGTGTTGGATGATCCCCAGTGACCCCCGTTGGGCAGAGCCCTGGTGATCCCTGTTGGGAAGACACCTGTCTGAGGGGGCTCTGCATCATCCTGTCTCCCTATGGGCAGGGTCAGGAGCATCCACTGGGACACAAACCAACATTAGGAATTCCTTCGGAAGAGTGGATTTGTTGACTTTAAACCCCAGAAAATCTTCTGCTTTCGATCCTGTCTTCTGGTGGCATCCAGGTATACTTAATGGTCTTGGAGGTCTTTTCCAACTTTAGTGATCACACAGTTTTGATTTTCTATTACTAAAGAGTGTCTTTCATAGCCAAATGGTGATGGTTTGAGGCAAAGACCCAAGATTTTGGAGACAGTGAGGTGGAAACCTGTGCGGTTCTTTCTGACCCCCAGTGCTCTACAGGCACCAAACTGCAGAGCTCTATAGGCTCCTGCTTGTTGGGTAATCTTAAATAAGCAAAGCAGCTAATAGTTAAAAAGGTTATTTATTACAAAGCACGTCTTATTACGAAGCACATCAGTCTCCAGAGGCAATAGCAGAAGCAAAGGCAAGCAATAGCAAAAGCAGTAGCAATGAGCAATAAGCAAATGGCTAGAAGCCCTGGCAAAAGCCAATAGCTAAAAGCAACAACTCTCCCCAGTACATATTGTTATATAGGATTTTTCCAACAAGCTAAGATGCAAACTCAGACCACCACTCTTCAACCTATTAGAATTCTAGTTTCTTAGTACACCAGGTTACGTATAACACTATGCATAAACTCTGTCTTGTTGTATCTAAGGAATGTAAGCCATATTCTTACTATAACTCTATTATGTCTAAGTCCTGTCTGCAACTGTAGGCCTGGAGCCTCTACTGAAGATATCACTATGTTTGCAACCTTCAGTAGAACACACTCTACTAATGTGGCATTTGAAACCTTTTACTTACTGGAAGGATCAGAACTCACTCTAAAACTTATTCAATCTCTGCACTCTGACTCCCTGACTCCTGCATCTCCCCTTCCTCCTAGAACCATAAAGATTCCCTTAACAGACTTATTAATCATTTGTGAAATGCATGGAGAAAACAAGGCACCATGATTAGCACCAAAAAACTTTTTCATCCATGATGCTGAATTCCAATTCACTAAACAAACCATCCAAACTGTACCATTCTGTGACTCATATCACTTGCAGGCTACTTGGCCCATTTTCTCCTCCTGGTGGCCCTCTGGTAGCAGAGAAGGTCATCCCTTTCATCAAGGTCTGGCACAGCGTGTGTCCCCACCGCTCAACGCCTGCTGGATTGCAGCCAGCAGCAGAGCTAAAAATCTTCTTGGTGGCAAACACAGAGGCAAACCCAGCCTTGCCCTTGACTATTTCAGGAGGGTCTTGGCCAGCCCTGCTCCTTTCACCCAGTCATCAGAGCAAAACTCCACCTGCTTCATTCAGGAACAAATGGGCATCATGGCAAAGCACAC
This sequence comes from Muscicapa striata striata, assembly GCA_030060385.1. Taxonomy (NCBI): domain Eukaryota; kingdom Metazoa; phylum Chordata; class Aves; order Passeriformes; family Muscicapidae; genus Muscicapa; species Muscicapa striata. The sequence continues at coordinate 5,493 of JAREIS010001796.1, forward strand.
ACAGATTTGCATTAACAATATAACTACAAGGATAGCTAAACAAGTGAAAAGGAGTTTTTCTGGGGTTGTGTTGGACAGACGTGGTATTTAAACTTAATACATTAACTGAAGTTGCTTAAACACTTAAAGTTGGCTAACTGACAAATCTGTAATACTAAAACCAAACAAAGCATAAGCATAACATATAATTGAACTTCGTATTTTTCTTAAACTATTATCTAACAAAAATTCTACAATACTTCTAATTCCTTTTTTTTTTTTTTTTTTTTAATAAACTCAAAATTCACAATCTTCTGCAGGTAAAACACAACACAACAATCAACAATACTTTAAATAATAGACATACATTTATAAATCTAGATAATCATCAATCCTTAAAAAACTTTGTCAATACCTCAGAGTCTGCCAACAACAAGCCTTGATTCAGTGAGGAATTCGATGTTCATGTCTAGAAAATAAGCATCGAATTCACCCCAAAATTAGGTTCAGCTGCCATACTGATAGGGTCAAATTGCCAAGTCAAAACAACTGGAGCATTATTTTGATGCAGCAAACACCTGGGTTTACACAATATTTCCCTTCCAGGTAGAATTAAGGCCGGGCCACTGCCTAAATTCTAATTGGAAGAGAACTCTCTGACATCTTTTTTTTTTAAAAAACCACAGGCTTCTTAGGAACAAAAGCTACAATTAAACATTTCAAGGTGAGAAAAAATCAAACTCCTTCAGCAGCTTGTTCTCTCTGAAGCTTTTTCTCAGGATGAGATGCTTTGAACATGGCAGGCTGCTGGAGTGCTTCTGTAATAACAACTCGGGAAAACTGTAAGACTAGAAATTCAGAAGAGACTTTCAACCAAGTTCAGATAATTTTCTTGGAACTCTGAAAAATACTTAAAATCATGAGACAGCACAGGGTCAGGTCATAGGAGACCTGCTGAAATAAGAGAGAGAATTAATAAAAAAGAAAACAAAGGAATATTAAATTTACAACTTAACTAATTATCTTCATACACTTGATTCAGGGGCATGTTTGGAGGCTAAAATTTACTTGGAATGTTGAAAGAATTCAAGTTAAACAATAAAATAGAAATCAAAATCATTCTGTAATACAGAATTCATACTCAATACAATGGTTTTGAAATTAAATACGGAAACTAAATTTGAGCCTTAGAAATCAAGCTTGTAGAGAAATATTGTTTTTCCAATATATATATAAAGGAAATTTTGGGTTGAATTAAATTTTACATATTTTACAGATGATGGTCCTAGAAGTGGTTCTGATTCGTGTTTATGAAGCATTTCATTGATAATTTGAGAAATGTAAACTAGATATCTATTGCAATCTAGTTCGAAGGGAAAGCTAAAATACTGATAATAAATCTGCGAGGCATAAATTTGCAAGTTACTTCTTTATAGAAATTCAGAACTTATTAATTCATAATAAGGGCATTGCAAAGGCTTAGAAGCTGGGTTTTTAAAATAATTAACTATAGAGAAATTAAAACTCAATGCTGACAATTGAACAAATGCCCACTCATATCCGAGCAATAACAAATTATTAAATCCTGTACCTTCACCACTCCAAGAATTTCAGCATCTTTTTGACAACAATGCAGAAAACAAACACCTTTTACTTGAACATAAAAGAACTGTGACAATAGAACTGAATCTGTTATCATCCCTGCGCTCACAAAACACGGCTCGAGCGGCACCAAAGGCGGTGCTGCCGGCCGGTCCCCGGAGCCGCTCTCCCCGGCTGTGGGGCACGGTGGGGACGGGGTCCCTGGATTTGTGCTTGAAAAAAATCACGGCAATTTGCAATATATTGTGACACCAATCGAGAAGTCAGTGAAGAAGTCTCTGTCTTTTCAGAATTAGTAAGTGGCTCACTTAAAGATTCTCTGATCAATTCCTAAGACGGTAATAACAAAGGAGCTTTTCTATCTCCTAAACAAACATCATCAAAAAGTTTCAGACCAACTCGATCCCAGAAAGTTTCACTTAAAACAGAATTGGGATTTACATTTGGAAAATTCTTTCTAACATATATTAAAAGTTCTCTTAACTTTTTATCTGGAACACTAAAATCATTTCTTCTTCATAAAGATTCTAAATAATCATAAATATATTCCTGCTCCTCACATACACTTTCCCCATCTCTGTGGACTTAGCTCAAGACTTAGCTTACTTTTAATATGTCATTATAAGTTCCAGATCCTTTCCCATACTCTTATTTCTGTTCTTTAAATATATTTTCCCCCATCTCTGTGGATTTACCTAAACACTCAGTTCATCTTAAATACATCATTATAAGTTCTGGATCCTTTCCTATACTCTTATTTCTGTTCTTTAAATATATATTTCCCCCTTCTCTATGAATTTACCTCAACACTCAGCTTATCTTAAATTTATCACTATAAGTTCTGGATTTTTCTCATTTTTGCTCTTTTGGAATAATATTCCCATGCTCCTAGATTACCCTAAAGTTGCTCACCTCAATATAAGATAGGTGATGAGAAATCCCAGTCTCTTCCCCAGTCATGCTTGCTTCTCCCAGCAGTCAGCAGGGCCTTTCTTCTGGCTTTCTCCTTACCACACTTATTTGAGGCCTTTGAGGAGGCCCAGCAGTAATTTAAAGTCTTTAGTAAAGCGAGCAAAGCAAGTTCCCACTTCATGGGGCACCAGAGGCTGGGCTATAGACCTCTGGTGCTCTTAGGCACCTACTCAGAGCTCTTGGCTCCAACCTCATTGGGTTATCTTAAATAAGCAAAGTGGCTAATAGTTGCTAAAAATGTTATTTATTACAAAGCACATCAGTCTCAAAAGGCACACAGAAAAGCAATGGCAAAAGCAGTAGCAAAGCAAAAGCAAACAGCAAGAGCAGATGGCTAAAAGCCCTGGCAAAACCCAATGGCTAAAAGCACCAACTCTCCCCAATACATACTCTTATAGAGGATTTTCCCAACAAGCTAAAACAGAAACTTGGACCACCACTCCTAAACCTATTAGAATTCTAGTTTCTTAGCACACCAGGTTACATATAAGCGGGCATAAAACCTATCTTGTTCTATCTGAAAAATGTAGGCAGTATTCTTACTAAAGCTCTGTAATGTCTAAGCCCTGTCTACAACCGTGGTCCTGGAGCCTCCACTGAAAACATCGGCACGTTTGCAACCTTCACTAGAACTCGCACTGCTACTGTGGAATCTAAACCTTTTACTTACTAAAAGCATTAGAGCTCACCCTAAAACTTATTAATTTTCTTCTGCTTAGAAGTCTATTTTATGTGTGAGTGGCTTAATATACTTCAATCCATCCAAAGGCTTTAATTCAACCCCTGCACTTTGATTTCTCACTGAAAAATTCAGAGAGACCCCTGACTCACTGATTCCAACACCAGTACAACCTTTTATACCCTTTTCCCGTATACATAATACCTGTGTGCACTTTAACTCTTTTGTGATTGGTCAGTACAAATCAGCATTCCATGCTCCTTTTCCTTTAATGATGTTCACCTCTCTTACACAGCTGCACCTTATTATGGATGAGGCTCGGCTGCAGCCCCATTCCTAATTTCTCACAATCTACTCTCCTACACAGAAACCCCTGTAATTCGATCCCAGGCTCAAAAAAAATCCTTCCCGTGCACAGCGAGGGCCGTGGGGGTTCCTTATGAACTCCCCTCCCATCAGTCCCTCCTGGGCAGTGCCGGGCATTAACGCAGCTCCTGGGGCTGTCCCGGCACCGGCTGCTGCCACAGGGCACGGGCTTGTCACACTTGGGTGTTAAACACGACAAATTTGGGGAGGGGCACAGCCCTAGAAACCAGGACTTTGCCCTCGGGAGCTTGGAGCTGCACGAGGGGGATAAAGGATCCCCTGCACACACCGATTCCCCCGGCAGCAGCTCTGCCCTGCCAAGAACGGGGCTGTGTTTGGGAGAGGGAGGATGGCTGGGATGGCGTCTGTCATGAGACAGCCACACGTTGGGATGAAGAGCTTGGGGTGATCCGGTTACTGAGGAGGTTTTGGAGCACCTTGCAATCCTGAGGGATGAGTTACTGGGAGGGGGAAGTCACCTGGCTCTTGTCGAGTTATTCATGGGTCTGGGTCTTCAAAGAGACAAGAGCAGTTGTTGGTTGCTGTAAAGTTGTTTATTGCAGAAGTACATCAGTCTGGAAGGCAAAGAGTTCAGAATATTCAAGTCCATGCTAAAGGCTTTTGGCAGGGAGCCCTGGATAGCAGAAGCAGCAGCAGCCTGGCATTTCTTCTCCTTCCAGGTGGTGATGAAGATGGTGGTCTCTCACACCAGTACAGGAGTTTTTATTTGTAAATCATCCAATGAGCTAAAAACATGAACCTAACACACTCCTAACCTTACTAGAATCTTAGTACGGTCATAATTTACACATATAGTTCTATCAGTTCCTGGTTCTATCTGTTCTATCTATGAATGGTTCTATTTGTTCTATGTAGAAAAATGTAAGCAATTTTCTTGCTATATTTTCATTACGTCTGTGTTCTGGTTTGAAAACAAAACCAGTGAATAATTTCAAGTTAGAAGTACAATTGAATAGGAAAAAAAAAAAAATCATGCAATAGTACAAAAGAAAACCACTGACAGAGTCAGAAAACAACCTGACACTCTGCTAGTTAGGGTTGGTGGTAGCAGTCCAGATAAAGTGGTCTTGTTGAAGTAGTGATCCCGTAGAAAGATCCAGTAGCTCTTGTCCTCTGGAAACCAGTGGGTAAGGGCTGCCTTGGTGTTCCAAATGTTAATTTTTATCTAGGTGGGAAATGCTTGGCTCCTCCCCCTGGGTGGAGCATCTCACAACGGGATGATGTGGTTTTATCAGTCATGCAGTGGGACTCAATGGCCCATTAACAGAACATACCTTCCTGGAGGAAGCGTGGGTAGTGGAAAAGATAAAGAACACTGCCCCATCTGGTCTTCAACAGCTGGCCCATTAGCAGAGGATATCTCCCACAGAGATAAGGAACACTGCCCCATTTGGTTTCCACAGTTCATGAAGATGGTGATAGAATACAAACTTTTGGGCACATCTTTACATTGTAACCTAAGACAGTCTTGGGCTAAGTTTCTGAACTTCGAACTAGATTTTAGGGGTTTTAACTCTCTAAAGGCACTTATAGTATATTCTTACTGAAAACTAAAACTTCTGCATATCTATGTGACTTAATAATATTCTTACTTACTTAAAACTAAAACTTACACTTCTATTTCATGTCTGTGTGGCTTAATACATTTTAATTTCTCTAAAGGCTTTAATTCAATCCCTGCATTCTTCTCTCTCTCTGAGGGACACAGAGAGGCTTCTATTTTACACACTCCAACAGGCTCTGACATTGGAGTGGGGCCCTACAGGGAAGGACATGGGAGCCCATATTAGGGAAGATCCTGCTTCTTTCTGCCAGCTTTAGAGGGTCATAAATGGCTTTGGGGATTTCCCAGTAAGTTTATGGGCAGAGGTGACCCCTTCTTTGGCAGAATCCTGATGCTTTCCACCAACTTCAGGGGTTCTAAGCGGCTTCTGGTGAACTCACTTCCATGGGTTCTAATGCCCCCCCATCCACTCTTCCAACTGTTCCAGACTGGTGCTCCCAGTGCTGCAGGGGGTGGGGCAGCAGGGACCCCCCCATGGCACAGCACGGCTGCTTTGGGGCTGGAGGCACCGCCCGGCGCTGGGGATGGGGCGTGTTGGGGGAGCTGGGGCCGTACAACATGTGTGCTCCCACAGGGACCCCCAGCCCAGTGTCACTCTGTGCCTGAACGGCTGCTCCCAGTATTCCCAATAAAGCCTCCCAGTTCACCTGGTCCTGTTCATTGGGGGCCAGTGGGGAAGGAGCTGGAGGGACCCTACAGGGGGAGCCATGACTTGGGAGGCAGAACGGGCCCCAGCCTGGATCAGGAATGGGCACCCCCATGAAAAGTTGTGTTCCCCCATTCCCACCCTGCTCTGCAGAGCCTTGGGAGGAACCTGAACCCAAACACAGCACCGCACCAATCCAGAAGGTGCCGGGACCTCCCTAAGCTACCAGGGCAATCTGGGGAGGGGGCACATGGGGGGAGCCCAGGCTGGGCAAGAGTCCAGCACTGCCCCAGCTCAACCTGCCCCAGCTCCATCCCAGCTCCTCCCACAGGATGCAATGGTGTTGCTATGGGAAAATGGGGAGGCCGAGGGTGGGTGCTGGGCGCTGAGGGAGCAGGAGAAGGGATTGAGGAGGAGAAGGAAGAAGCAGGAAAAGGGCCGGAAAGAATAGGAAGAGGAAGTAGGACTAGAAAGAAGGAGGAGTGGGACCCCTACCAATGCAATTTGGGAGTCCCAGCCCCCTCCCCCACTCTTTGGGGGTCCCAGCTCCTCCCTTCCCATGCTCGTGCACCCCTTCACCACTGCCCCCAATCCACCATTCCACATGCTTTGTTTTGGGGGTTCCAAGGACTTCCTCCTTCCTCTGGAGGTCCCATACTACCTCTCTCACAATTCAGGCACCTCATTGCCGCATTTTCCTGGGAGGAATGCCTGATGTGAGGGATATTTGGGGTGTAGTTTTGGAGGGGGACAGTTCTGTCTGGCTTTTCCCTCCCTGTTGTGGCCTCTCAGCTGCCCCTGACACCCTGGAGGTGCTGGGATTTCCCTCCTGGGGACAAGGACGTTCATTCCCTTCCAGGAGCCCAATGCCCGGCTGGGGCTCCAGGGCAGGGGGTCCTTGAGCAGCTGCCCCAGAACCTCCGCCAGGGTCTCCCAGCGCAGCCGGAGCCGCTCGGCCTGGGGTCCCCAAAGCCCTCAGCAAGCCCCAAGTGCCTCCCAGGAACCCTCAACTCCCTCAAACCCAGCATCCCCACAGCCCCTGCAAGTTCCCCCATGGCACTGGCCATGTCCCACCATGTCCTCACCCATGGCTGTGTCCCCACCATGTTTCCATCCCTGTCATTGTCCCACACATCTCATCCATGCCCATGTCCCCTCATGTCTCCACGAATGGCTATGTCCTCCTCCATGTGATCCCCTGTCACTCTCCATGTCTGTGTCCCGCCATGTCTATGTCCCCACATATCCCCACCCATGTCTTAGTTCACCCTCTCTATTTTTAGTTTTGGATGTTGTAAAGGGCTGAAGAGAAAAAGCAAATCATGTCCAGAAGAAAAGCATTTTCTTATCCATGCAAGTTGAGGATCAGCTTGGGTGGGAGAGAACCTTTCCTGGAAGGGTTTCCACCTCACCATCTCCAAAATCTTGGTCTTTGCCCCAATCCATCACTATTTGGCTATGACATCCTTTAGTAATAGAAAATCAAAATTGTGCAATCACTGAGGTTGGAAAAGACCTCCAAGTCCATTCAGTATTCCTGGATGCCACCAGAAGACAGGATTCAAAGCAGAAGATTTTTTGGGGTTGAAAGTGAACAAATCCACTCTCCCCAAGGAATTCCCAGTGTTGGTTTGTGTCCCAATGGATGTTCCTGACCCTGCGTTCATCCAGGTGCCCACAGGGAGACAGGATGATGCAGAGTCCCCCAGTCGGGGCAGCGGAAGGGCCTCTCCCTCTGTGTGAATCCGCTCATGTAGGAGGCGACTGGAGCTGGTCTGAAACCTCTTCCCACACTCAGGACACTTGTAGGGCCTCTCCCCAGTGTGGATGCGCTGGTGGTTTCTCAGGCTGGAGCTGAACCCAAAGCTCTTCCCACATTCCAAGCAGGTGTAGGGCCGTTCCCTGTGTGGATCACCTGGTGCCGCAACAGGATGGAGATGTCACTGAATCCCTTCCCACATTTCCCACATTCATAGGGCTTTTCCCCAGTGTGGATCCTTTGGTGCCGGATAAGTTCAGAGCTGTAGTTGAATCGCTTCCCACATTCCAAGCACTTGTGGGGCTTCTCCCCTCCATGAGGCTTCTCCACCAGCTCTGAGCTCTGCCTGCATCTCCGGCCGCCTTCCCAGCTCAGGGAGGGTCTTTCCTCCTCGCAGCTCCCTGGGCTGGGTTTGCAGCCCCTCCTCCTGAGGGATCTCTGGGACTTTTCCTCCTCCTCCATCTGTCAAGGCCTTGGGAATGAAAAATCCTGGTTTGGGGAAAACACAAGAGGAGAGGGCATTGGGCTGGGGGTTCCTCCTTGCCCAAGTTCATATCAGGAATACATTGGGCACCTTGTGTCTGTAAGAATCTCCAAAATCCAAAGATTCAGTCCAAAAATCCTCCAAACATCACGACACAGATGAAAAACGCACCAAACACACAGATTTGGCCCAAAACCCCTCCAAAATATAAATATTCAGCCCCTGCAAAAAACAAAACCACCAACATTTATCCCAATAAATCTCACAAACACCAAGATTCGCCCCTGTGAAAATCATGGATTCCTCTCTCTGGTCACCTGCTGCATGTGATGGGGACAACACTCCTGGGGCTGGGGAGAGGCTGCAGATACAGGGAGGGGTGGAACCCTGTGCTCCTTCCTGTTTCTGCTCCTCCTCCTCATCCTGTGTCCCTACTCTTCCTCACACTCCTCTTCCTCCTACTATTCCTCCCTCTCCTGCACAAGCCCAGCTTTTCCTCCCACGTGCAGCGTTTGACCATTTGCATTGGAATTTTCTGTGTATATACGTGGGTGATTCTAAGTGATGGGAAAATTTGGGTATGGGGTTTTCAATGTGTCCCCTTTAGGAGAGACTTTGCAAAACTGGAAGAGCTTTAAAGGTGACACTTTAACAGATAAAATGTTAGTAGAATATGGTTAAGAAGAGGAGCAAGGAGAGGAGCTTTAGAAATGCAAATTAACACTGCTGAGGCAAAGCCTGGACAATGTACCAGGGTGTTCTTGCCTGGGGAGGAATTGGGCTGATTCCTCTGGCCCTCACCCCAAGCTCTGCCTGCTTGCACAGATGGAATTTGCACAGCTAAAGGCAGAGCCCATAGTGAGGATATCTGACTGCAATAGAAATTGGTTAAGCTGCAAAGGGAAACAGCAAATGGAGAATGTTGTGAAAACTTTACTAAAAAAAAAAGTGGGGGAATCTTCCTCTCCCCACTTCAACATGTGCTGTCACTGTCTAGGTTATATAGGGTGTATTAGAGCACTGGGGTGTTTTTGCTAGTCCAGAGAAATCAGTTGGGAATCCAAGTATCTGATGATTTAATTAGAGAAAAGTGGTCAATTGATACAGCCCTGGCTGGAGGGAGTGGTCAAAAATGGGGAAAATGTGAACAGACACTATAAACAGTCCCACAAATCCATGGACCAGCCCCTGGGAACCTTAATGAGTTCATATGAGGAGAAAGAAAATCCACCAATATTTTAAGTAGCATAATTAGATTAAAAACTCAATATTATCATCATTATTGCTATTAGGATTATTATTCAGACTATTATTATTATTGTAGTTGTCATTGTTATTATTATTATTACTGCTATTATTATGTACTAAAGAATATATTATCAGTCCTTGAAATAACAATTGGCCACCTTCATGCTGACCAACCCAGGGAAATGAAGAAGAAGACATTTCACCATGGGATGGGATCAGATTACCTATTAACAGAAGGAGGAGGAGTTTGAGGAAAATTAAATGACTGAAACTGCTTTTTCCAAAGAGATGATAACTGAAAAGTGGTGAAACAGGTGACAAAGGAAGTAAGAAAGTAGATCATGTACCAGTCCAAATGCAGAAATGATGGGAATGGGACACCTTTTCGTGGTTCCCTGGCAGACCATGGGTTAAACGAATGCTGTTCCTCCTCTGATGTGCTGCAGCAACTCTCATCTTTTCCCATGCTCGACACCTTGCTGAGTGCAGCTCATTCAGCAGGTGAGCAAGGGGATGCAGGTGGCAGCCAGGCCTGATCCAGAAACGGCTACAAAAGGACAGGCAGTGAGGGCACTGAGAATAATCCCAAACCAAAGAGGAACTGGGAAGAAAAAACAGAGTCAAAGAGTGAATCGGCTTGGAAATAGGAACATGAGGATGCAGTGGGAGATACCTTCATTTTTATAAAATGTTATTAATTGGCACAGATGGCTGCTGAGCCACGATCCTCCTCAATTCCTGAACTTCGAGAAGGAGAAACACTTAACAGAGCCGGGAATATCGGATGTTATACTAAAGGAGGGGTGCATATTAAGGAGGACACACTGCAGGAGGGATGGGAAGTCTGAACCTTCCAAGTACCTGAACCAGTGGGGAAAGGGAGAAGAAGATGCAGCTGGGAAAATGAGGATAAAAACTAGGATGCGTTTTAGAGACCGCATGGCAAATGCCCGCAGCCTCTCCCATTGTTCATCAATAAAGTCACTTTTACAGGACGCCTCTGTCTTCTCTGTGCACACAAACCCCTGAAAACGTGAATTTTCCCGCACAGCCCCGGCCCCTCTCTCAAACATCCCTTGCCCGGCCCGGGCTCATCACCCCCAGCTCCCACCGCCCTCAGCTCCCGCTCACCCCGAGCTCCCGCCGGTTCAGGGCAGCAGCGGTTCCTTGGCCCGATGCCCGGGCCGGGCCCAGCGCTGGAGCCGCTCCTCAGGCGAGGTTTGCGAGAAATGGCGGAGAACGGGAGAGGGAGGGGAGCGCGTGCCGAGGCGAAAATGGCGCCTTTGGCCCCGGGGCCGGGCTTGTCCCCGCTCTGCCCAATCACCGTGCGAGGTCTGGGAGAGACGGCAGAATCAGCCAATGGCAGCGAGGGCGGGCTGTGCACACGACCCTCCTATCCCGGCCTCCGCCATTATTTGGAAACCTCGCCTGAGGAGCGGCCGGGGCGCTGATCCCGGCCCGGGTTCTGAGGCTGAAGGAGCCGCTGCTGCCCTGAACCGCCGGGAGCTCGGGGTGAGCGGGAGCTGATGGCGCTGGGAGCTGGGGCTGAGGCCGGGATGGAGCAGGAACCCACCTGCAGTCCTGTCAGGTGTCCGGGCTGGAGCAGGGCGGCCTGGGAGAGGCGCCGAGCCCGTGGAAGCCCCTGCAGGGCCATGGAAGTGGCTCCTGGCGGGACTTGTGAGGCCGTGGGGGATCCCTGCTGGAGCAGCCTGTTCCTGAGGGGCTGTGTCCCGTGGGAGGGACCCCGGACTGGATCAGGACAAGGATTCCTGTCCCTGGGGGCGGCTGTGACATGACCTGACTGTGACACCCATCCCCTGTGCCTCTGGGTGGGGAGGGGGAGGATAATGGGATAAAGTTAAGCCTGGGAAGCAGGGAGAGGTGGGGGGAAGATCTTTCCTTAGGATTTGGCTAACCGATGTTAATTAGGTCCGAACTCCTGGATTTCCTTCTCAGCCTTTTCCAGACCGGGGCTGGAGAGCCCTGAGCCCAGGGTGAGGGGTCCCCCGTGCTGAGCTGTGCTGGGGCTGTTTCTGTGCTCAGGGACACTTGGCATGGGCCACGGCACTTGGCCACCAGTGGGGCTTCTGTGCACTCCTCAGGCAGAGTGTAAGTCTTGGTCTAATTCCCTTTCCTTAATCAGAGCGTGTCTTGGAACTCTTTTCCCTTCTCCTGCCCTTGCAGACCCATCCATGAACACATTTTGTCCCTCAGGCCAGGGAATGTCTCATCAGTCTCTCCTGTGCTGGCTCTGGAGCTCTGTCCCTTGAATG
>JAREIS010001797.1:0-18001 GCA_030060385.1 Muscicapa striata striata
TATGTCTGTCCAACACAACCCCAGAAAAACTCCTTTTCACTTGTTTAGCTATCCTTGTAGTTATATTGTTAATGCAAATCTGTGTGTGCTTTGCCATGATGCCCATTTGTTCCTGAATGAAGCAGGTGAAGTTTTGCTCTGATGACTGGGTGAAAGGAGCAGGGCTGGCCAAGACCCTCCTGAAATAGCCAAGGGCAAGGCTGGGTTGGCCTCTGTGTTTGCCAGCAAGAAGATTTTTAGCTCTGCTGCTGGCTGCAATCCAGCAGGCGTTGAGCAGTGGGGACACACGCTGTGCCAGACCTTGATGAAAGGGATGACCTTCTCTGCTACCAGAGGGCCCCAGGAGGAGAAAATGGGCCAAGTAGCCTGCAAGTGATATGAGTCTCAGAATGGTACAGTTTGGATGGTTTGTTTAGTGGATTGGAATTCAGCATCATGGATGAAAAGTTTTTGGTGCTAATCATGGTGCCTTGTTTTCTCCATGCATTTCACAAATGATTAATAAGTCTGTTAAGGGAATCTTTATGGTTCTAAGAGGAGGGGAGATGTTGGAGTCAGTGAGTCAGGGGTCTCTCTGAATTCTTCAGAGAGAAATCAGAGTGCAGGGATTGAATTAAAGCCTTTGGATGGATTGAAGTATATTAAGCCACTCACACATAAAATAGACATTTAAGTAGAAGTAAGTTAGTAATTTTAGGGTGAGCTCTAATGCTTTTAGTAAGTGAAAGGTTTCAAATGCCACAGTAGCAGTGCAAGTTCTAGTGAAGCTTGAAAACAGCAAGAGGCTCCAGGCCCACAGTTGTAGACAGGACATAGACATAATAGAGCTATAGTAAGAATATTGCTTACACATTTCAAATAGAACAAGATAGGTTGTATGAGTAGTTCTATACGTAACCTGGTGTGCTAAGAAACTAGAATTCTCATAGGTTAAGGAGTGGTTGTCCGAGTTTGTGTCTTAGCTTTTTGGGAAAATCCTATATAAGGTATGTATTGGGGAGAGTTGTTGCTTTTCAGCCATTGGCTTTTAGCCATTGGCTTTTGCCAGGGCTTTTAGCCATCTGCTCTTTGCCAGGCTTTTGCTTTGCTACTGCTTTGCTATTGCTTTACTGCGTGCCTTTTGAGACTGATGTGCTTTGTAATAAAAGGTGTTTTGTAATAAATAACCTTTTTAACTATTAGCTGCTTTGCTTGTTTAAGATAACCCGACAGAGGAGGAGCCAAGAGCTCTGGAGGTCTGAGAAGCTCACAGGGAGCAGCTGAGGATAACGGAGGGGAGAGATGTGAAAGGAGAAATAGGGAGAAGGGTGGACACTCCCCATGGGGAGATGAATGTGAGGCACTTGATCAGCAGCCTGGAATGGCTGGAGTTCCTGTGGGCTCTGTGAACACTCAGTGCCAGCACAACCACGAGGTGATAACCCCGTTCCTCATGGAGCGCAGAGCTGAGCGTGGGGCAGAGCAGGTCCCGTCAGGCCCTGGCCTGGGAATGACCCTGGAGCCCCTCAAAACCTCCCTGGGAATCACCCCAGAGCCCCCAGCACTCCTTGTGCCCATCCCTGGGGCTTCCTGCCCCTCCCCCAGTGACTCTGTGGCTCTCCCAGTCCATCCCAGTCCCTCCCAGTGCCACCTCAGTTCATCCCACTGTCCCCATAGTCCCTCCCAGACCCTGCCCGTCCTTCTCAGTCAATTCCCAATCTATGCTCAGTCATTCCCAGCCTTCTCAGTCCACTCCCAGTCCTCCACCCTCTATTCCAGTGCACCCATAGTGCCTCCCAGTCCATTTCCAGTCCCTCTCAGTGCTACACCAGCCCTCTCCCATCTCTCCCAGTTCCCTCCAGTTTTGCCATCTCACTGTGGCCCACAAGCTCCCAGCCCAGCCCTGGCTGCCTGCTCTGCTCTGTGATGGATTTCTACCCTGCCCAGATCCAGCTGAGGTGGTTCCAGGGCCAGCAGGAGCTCTCAGGGCATGTGGTGGCCACTGACCTGGTCCCGAATGGGGACTGGACCCACCAGCTCCTGGTGTGGGGTCACCTCCAGGTGCCAGGTGGAGCACGTCAGCCTGGAGCACCCCCTGAGCCAGCACTGGGGCACAGCCTGGACCCCACAGTGTGGGGGGAGTGGGGAGGCACTGGGGGGGTTGGGAGAGGGGTTGGGGTGTGCTGGGAGTAATTGCGAGGGAGTTACAGACAGCCTGATTTAAGCTGGGAGTAGAGATGGGCGGGGTCTCAAAGGCTGAGAAGGGGTTTCAGGGAGGCTGGGGAGGGTGGGATGGGGTTCTGGGAGGGAGTTTGGGGGTGCTGTGTGTAACTGGGAGGGATTTGAGTGAACCTGGAGGGAACGGGAAAAGATCAGGGATAGGAAAGCAGTGGCTGGAATTATGTTGGCTGTGCTGGGAAGAGACCGGGAGGATCTTGGTGAGTCCTGGTGGGGCTGGGAAGGGAATGGGAGAAGGTTGGGGGTCCTGGGGTGGTGGAGGACAATGCGGAAGGGTTATGGGATCCTGAGAGGGACAGGAGGGGCTTTGATGGGTCCGGGGGAGGCTGGAAAGTGATCGGGAGGTCTCAGGGAGTTCTGGGTGGGCTCGGGGTGAACTAGAGGGTACTTGGAGGGCAAATAGGAGGATACTTGGAAGGGCTTGGGCTATCTGTGAGAGGCTTTGGTGGGCTCTGACCCCTGCAGAGCCCCCAAGGTGCTGCCAGACACCGCCCATAGAAGGGTGGAGATGGGGATCGGGGGCTCTGTGTTGGGCTTCATCTTCCTTGAACTGGGGTTTTGCCTTCTACTTGTGCAAGAAGGTGAGTGGGGGACCCGGGGGGTCGTGTTCCCCCTCCCCAAGAGCATGTGTGCTCTCCCTGGAGACCCCAGCCTGGTGTCTCCCCCTTTTCTCTGTCCACAGAGCTCCTGACCGGGCAGCGGCCGCAGCCCCTCCCCGTGGCCTCAGGCCCAGCCACGACCCCCCCACTCCTTCCCCACCCTGATTTTGGAGGGGTAGTGTTTTCATCCCAGACCTGCTGCCACTCTGCTCCAGGCCAGCTGCTCCCAGTGTTCCCAGTAAAGCTTCCCGGTTCGCCCCGGTCCCGTTTATTGTGGGGCGGGACTGGGGAGGGACTTGGGGGGACCCCGCGGGGGGATCGTGTTTGGGCGGGGAGGGCGGGGTCCAGGTGGGGAACACTGGGTGCTGCGGGTCTGCCCGGCAACCGGTGAGTCATCAGAGCTGCTCTCCCTGATTGGCTGAATCTTCTTCATCGCATTGTCTGATTGGCTGAGGAGAGGCCCGGGAGTGGAGAGAAGGAACAGGAGAGATCCCGCCCCGAGCACCGAACGGGAACAACAGACCCAGCCTGGGCACAGGGAGGGAATTTATTACCAACCAAACCACAGCAGGACAAGCAGAAGGGAAAGAAATCTCTCCAACCCCTTCCCCCCACCCAACAGGGATCACCAGGACCCCTTGTCCTGCCCTCAGCATCCCCCCCCCACATCCCAGTGGCCTCAGGAATCTGCTGGGACCAGTCCCTGGGGAGCCTTGGTCAGGAATGGCCCTGGGGGGCTCCTTCATGCTCCCAGGGACTGCAGGTTTTTCCAAGGACTTGAGGTTTGCTTTTGTCTTGGAGTCTCTGAGAGTTTCGTGCAATCAGGGTCTCCAGTTATCTTCTCCAAGCAGTCCAGGAGGAGCCTTTGTTGGTGATGAACCTCAGTGGGACTGACACTGAAACTGCATGAAAAATAGGAACTCCTCAACAACATCTTCAGTGTTGGAGAATTTAGGCATTATTTTATTCTGGCCAGGATGTTATTGTGGCCAGCATGTGCAATAGAAATCATTCCACCCACACACGCCTGGGTTGTACAGTGAAAATCATTCCATCACACAACATTCTTTACTAGGCTTTACACATGTTTATACAGACAAAACCCAAACAAGTTCATGTTTCATTGAAGAAATTAATTGATCTAAATTGGACAGTTCTTAGTATTTGATTTCCTGTTGGTTATTGATCCCTTTGCCTTTGATGTGAATTAGGTCTTCATTCTTTGATTGTCTTACCAATCTTTTCCCAGACCAGGTGTCTCCAGTCACACTGGGGATGATGTTCATTAATGTTCCTTTACCTCCTATGTATCTTCTGGTTACTCTCAATCTATAGATGTTAAATTCATCAGCCTTTACCCAATTATGGTGAACAGTCTTTTGAAGAGAAACTTCAATTCCCTCTTCCTGGGCAAAGGCGAACAAATTCCTGACTGAAGTTATATTAAAAAAACCCTGAAAGTTGTATCATTTGCAACAATTCCATTAGGTTCCATAACACAGTGCTTACCTTGGCTCCATAAACCCAGGCAGTGTCAGAACTGCCCCTTGGTTCCATGAAGCCCTGCAGTGTCACAAAGGTCTATAATTCCATGAGACCCCACTATGTGACAATGGCCCCTCATTTCCATGTGTCGTGCACTGTTAGATGAATCCTTGGTTCCTTGGGGTCTTGTAGTGTCACAGTGGTCTCCATGGTCCTATGGTACTAAAGTTGTCATAATTTCCATGGTGCCACAACTGCCCCTTGGTCCCATGAGGCCCCACAGTGTCACAATGGCCCTTTGGTTCCATAATGCCATGTATTGTCACAGTGTCTTCTGTGATTCCATGCTGTCCTGCAGTGTCACAATGGAGCAGTGGCAAAGGGGTCCCACAGTGTCACCATGGCCCCTTGGTTGCACGGACCCCACAGTGTCACTGTGGACCCCTTGGTCCACAAGGCTCTGAAGTGTCACAATGGCCCCTTCAATGAGGTTTGGTAGAGTCACAATTCACTCCTCAGTTCCACAAGACCCTGCTGTGTCACAATGCCCAGGGTTCCATGAGTTTCCACAGTGTCACCATGGTGTCCTTGGATCTGCAGTATCTCAATGGTACAATCCTGCCCCAATCTCTCAATGGCTTTCTGGTTCTATGAGTTCCCACAGTTCCACAAGGCCTCCTTGGTACCATGAGGATACAAAAATTCCACATAAACATTGAGCAACACCTGCTTAACACACCTGGGGACATCTGTCTGCATTCAAATTGGGGGTTAAAGGTGAGAATGGCACCAGCAGCTTCCATCTGCAATGGAGATCCAGGGAAAGGACAGGGACAGAGAATTCAGCTGAAAGACTCAGAGAATTCACAGAATCACAGAATCACGGAATCACTAGGTTGGAAGATCAAGACCATCAGGTCCAACCCCTGCTTAAGACCTCCATATGGCACTGAGTGCCCCATCCAGTCTTGTTTTAAACACCTCCAGGGATGCTGTCTCCACCAACTCCTGGGCAGATCATTCCAGTACTTTATCACCCTATCTGTAAAAAACTATTTCCTAATATCTAACCTATATTTCCCTTGGCACAGCTTATGACAGTTCTCTCATTCTGTCAGTTGTTGCCTGATGAAAGGGACCAACACCCACCTGACCACAACCACTTTTCAGGATGTTGTAGAGAGTGATAAGTTCACCTGAGTCTTCTTTTCTCCAGGATAAACATCCTCAGCCCCTCAGCCACTACTCACAGGACTTGTGTTCCAGACCCCTCACCAGCCTTGTTGCTCTTCTCTGGACACGCTCCAGACCCTCCATGTCCTCCCTAAATTGGGGGCCCAGAACTGGACACAGCACTCAAGGTACTGCCCAACCAGTGCCAAGCACAGAGAAGAATCACTGCCCTGTTCCTGCTGGCCACACCATTCCTGATCCAGGCCAGGAGCCATTGGCCTTCTTGGCCACCTGGTCACACTGCTGGCTCATGTCCAGCCTGCTGTCCATCAGTGCCCCCAGCTCCCTTTCTGCCTGGCCACTGTCCAGCCACTCTGTCCCCAGCCTGGAGCACTGCAGGGGTTGTTGTGGCCAAAGTGCAGGACCCAGCACTTCATCTTGTTAAACCTCACCTTGTTGGATTTGGGCCCTGGATCCAGCCTGTCCAGGTCCCTCTGCAGAGCCCTCCTACCCTCCAGCAGATCCACACTCACACCCAGCTTGGTGTCATCTGCACATTTGCTGATGGTGCACTCAGTGCCCTCATCCAGATCATCAATGCAGATATTGAAATCCACGCTGGCTGGCTCTGATCCCTCACCCATCCTGTAGGTGCCCTGTGATGGCACTCAAGGTGATCTGTTCCATCACCTTGCTGGGCACCCAGGTCAGGCTGACAGGCCTGGAGTTCCCCAGATCCTCCTTCCAGCCCTTCTTGGGGATGGGCTCACATTGGCACCTCCAGTCCTCTGGGACCTCCCTGGTGAGCCAGGACTGATGGTAAATGATGGAGAGCAGCTTGGGGAGCTCATCCAGCAGCTCCCTCATCCCCCTAGGATGGATCTCATCTGATCCCAGAGACACATGTGAGCATCTGAGTGGCTCAGCAGGTCCCCAGCTGTTTCCTCCTGGATTACAAGGGGTTCTTTTCTGCCTTCTATCCTCATCTACCAGCTCAGGAAGACACTTGTCCTGAGGTCAACTTGTCTTAATTTTGAAAAATGATGGAAACAATGGGTTAAGTACCTGATTCTTTTCCCCTTCATTGGTAACCATATCCCTCCCAATAAACATTGGAGGTTATCGTTATCCCTCCTTTTGCCATGAATATATTTAGAAAATAATTTTTGTTATCCTTCACAGAAGTGGCCAGGTTAAGTCCTAATTGAGCCTTCACCTCTCTACTTTTTTTTCTGCATGACCTAACAATTTCTTTAAAGACTTCCTGAGTTTCCAGCCCCTCTGTCCAAAGGTGATGCACCATCTTATCTCCTTGAGTTCCTGGAAAAGCTCCATGTTCAGCCAGACCAGTTGTTTTCCTTGCCAGCTCACTTTTGGCACAGAGAGAGAGTATGCTTCTGCACCTTCAAGATTTATTTTTTGAAGTGTCTCCATCCTTTCTAGAAACACTTGTTTTTAAATCCTGTTCCCTTTAAAAAATTATGATTCATTTATCCCCACATCTGCTACCTGAATAGGCCGAACTCATCTCTCTAACTCCTGTGCAGAAGTTTTTTGTTGCCTCTCCTTCTTTCACAGAACATTTTAATATTCTAAAACTCCTGCCATGCCCCGTGAGCTCAGAGCACCTCATAACCCAGTCAGTCGCTTACAATTCCTGCTGTGCCCCGTGCCCTAAAGAGCCCGGTTAGAGCTCCCCAAGATCCCTCTAAGCTCTCCTGAACCATATATGTTGCCCCTTGAGAACCTCAAATCACCGTTCAGAGGCAAAAGTGTCCCTGAAATGCCCTCCCGGACCCCAAACTCTCCGCAAGATGCACTTCCTGGACTTCAGCACCCATCATGCTCCACGGTTCAGACTTGCCAAAATATGAGTACTGGCCTAATACCGATACTCAACTGTGACGGACAAAATAATCTCTAACAATTTAAAGAGGTAATCCTCTGATAAGCACTGCAAAATCACAGGTGATTACCAAGTCTATTTATTAGCAAAGGATTCAAACAAATACATATTCATAATAACAGCCCCTCCCATCCCCCGATTCCCATGGTAATTAGCTTGAATAGCTATTAAGCATGCGTGATTGACTTCTTAGATTAAGTCTGGGGTCATTTTCATGGGGAGGGGTCTTAAGAGGAGGAAGTAGGGTGAGTCTTCCTCACCCTAAACTCTTGACCTTTTCTATCAATGACAATACTAATGATTTCTGGGGGTAGTCCAATTTCTCAAAGAATGGGTTTCTGGTTGCATTGTCTACATTTGTTCAGGTCTGCTCACTAGTTTCGTCTTTTTCCATTGTAAGCGCAGCTGAGCAAACATGAAATGACAGACAATCAATTATTTAAGTTTCAGATAACTACTCCATTCTAACTTTTAATTCTTTTGAACAAAGTAACTAAAATTCTAGTTTTCTAAGATTAGTGTTTCATTCCCCTCTTCTCCTTTGAAATGAGTAAATTCTTTTACTCAATATGGGGATTTTTTTTTCATCTATCCAAGTCGCGTGGCAGCGATTTCTTAAGACTAAGCCATGCGCCTTTGAGAGCGATGCCTAGTCTGCCACTTGTCGTAGTATCCTCCAGTTCCAAACAAGTACAGCAATAGACAAAATCAAACTTATACCAACTAAAATAAGCAGCACAGCGATTGGGTGAATTAAGGCATTAAGCAAACCAGTTGCGGTTGGTGACCACCCAAATAGCACATCCCACCAATGATGAGAGAGATGTTCTTCAACTCATTTAAAGACCCCTTTTATGGTCTCCACGTCATGGTGTATCATAATCAAAGTCCTTTTCTCTGCATCTTGAATCTCTTTTAAAATTTTTCTTAATTCCTGATGGTTCAGTAGCTGAGCGACTAGGGTTAAATTCATTCCTAGAGGCGCAGGCAATATTTCTTGCACAGTAACCAGGTTTGCCTTTATGTACTGATGTGATATTACAGGTGCCTGATAGGAAAAGTAGCATCCTTTGATTTTAGCAAAATTGCAAACACATAAATTGAATTGAGTCTCATCCACAATTTGATTGTCTTTTATTATGGTGGGACATGCTGTTCTGAGACGGACACAACCTTGTCCTATATGCACAAGTGAAGTTGTCTGGTTGGTTAGATGCATTTCAAAGTGGCAAATGCTTAGGTCCATGTCCAGGCAGGTATCTTTGTCTTCTTCTAAAGTTCCTTCACATATATATCCCAATTGTTTTCTCGTAGAACAGGGCTCTAGGTTAATGGTCTGCCATTTTCCTTCAACTTCTCGTGCCCACATTCTGTGTTCAGAAGGATACAATACAGTCCCTTCATGATTTAGTCCTAGAGCAACTATTGGATGTATTAAGCTCACAGATGCACTATGTATAGTTTAAAAAAAGTTGTCACTGTATTTGTATCAGGGTCATAGGTAAAATTAACCAAAACCCACCAAGGTTGAAGCTCTCTTTTCATTTCAGAGGCATTGTCCCAAACAATTTTGTAAATTTCAGCAGGGAATATCCCTTCTTCACCTTCCCTGATGACTGTGGCAGCCACTGACTGCATCCACATTTGTGCTTGGGTACATCCAAGAGCCAGAGAAATGTTCGCACTAGCTGTGCCTAGGGCTTTAATTATTACCTCATGATCTTGCTCTTCTATATTTTCCCATTTTGGTAGTATTTTGATCAGTTTCCAATGATTGTTCCCTAGTGCTAAAAAAGAAGATTGCAAAGGCTGCCGTAATTTAACTAAATCACTTCCCATCATAGTCAATTTGTTCATTAACACCTCCAAATCCATTGTGTTTAAAACTCCCAATCCTGTTCCTAATATCCCAGTGAGGTCTCTCTTTTTCTTAAAACTAGTGGGCATACGGTTTTGAAGCCAAGTAGTGCATTCCATAAAAGGAGATTTGAGAAATGGGGCACATTCTGGCCGAATGGCAGAAGTATTTACCTGCATTCCCATTTCTACTCACTTCAGAGACCATTCTGGGTTAGTTAGCAGTCTCTGAATTCCTGTTTTTTTTGATAGCATATGGTCCAATTTTAGTAATTGTGGGAATTATAGGTTGTTCCTTTTTCTTTGAAATAATTGGAGTCTGGATCGTTACAGCCCTCTCTGACACTGGTGGGGTTGATTTGCCTTTGATTTTGTGAAACTCGATGCAATATTGAGTGACGTTAAAATCAAGATCAAACCCTTTTGCTGCACGTCCTTCAATTTTAAGTCTAAATTCAGGACACGTGGTCAAGCATTTGTCACAGCATGCAGGACCAACTTGGATGAGTTCCATGGGTGGATGGTGAGCCTCATGGAACCCATCCTGTACGAATGCATATTCACATCCCCAAACATTCCTTTCTTCCCACATACTTGCATTCGTGACCCTTAACATTTTGCTTAAAGCCCTACGAGAGTAGGGATCGTAAGCTTTCCCTTGGCATTGATAAATCCAGGTTACATTGTACTGGTGTGGTGTTGCTTTGACTCTTATTATAGTCATGGCAATGACCACAAGGGTCACAACCGTTCGCATTATGTCCATGATAGCTGTAAGTTCATTACTCACTGTTCTTGGTGAATTTCAGCTTCAGGTCTCCATTGCCTGGTGCAATTTTCCAAATTTCTTCAGGAGCCTTCTTCACTTGGGAGTGATGGATCCAAGCCTTCTGTTCTTTGATCTTGACTGCCGTGAAGGTGGTGAGGAGTACCTGCAATGATCCTTCCCACTGTGGTTCCAAAGTCTTCTCTGCAAAAGACTTAACATATACATAATCCCCAGGTTGTACATCATGTACTGGCCCATCTAATTCTCTGCTTTGGGCCCCAGCCACATATTTTCCAATTTCTCTCTGGGACTCCAAAACGTGGTATTATTTCTTGTAACAATGCCTTGGTCACCTCTCGTGCCTTAGCTGTCCGGGTAGGGAAGGCTTCTGGCCATCCTGAAAAGGTATCTGTTAACACTAATAGGTAATGATACCCCCTTTCCTGGGCAATTCCGTAAAATCAATTTGCCATTGCTGCCCAGGTCCACAACCTTTCCCAATTTATCCAACTTCAGGCTTTGGAAAGTTTATAGGATTAGTTCGGAGGCAAAGACCACACTGATGAGTTATTTGTGTTACTGTGCCTTGTAATTTTCTAGCCAGAATTCTATCCTTTAAATAATTGTATAGGGCATCCATTCCCCAATGTTTTCTCATGTTCTTTTAGCACTAGTGACCACAACAAGTAAAAAGGTACTACTTTTCCTTCTTTGGTTACAGCCCACCCTTCCTGGTTATAAATTGCTTCTTCTTCCTTAATAAGTTTTTTATCCTTTTTGTTATATACTGGCTTACCTTCAATAGAGATCTTTCCATCTGGAATTAATGCTGCCTCGACTATTTCATTGGGTACCTCACCTTTGGCTGCGTCTTTTGCCTCTCTGTCCGCCAGCATATTTCCTTCTTCCTATTCTGAGCTCACTTTTTGGTGTGCTTTGATGTGCATAATAGCTACCTTTTCAGGTAACTGAACTGCATCTAATAGTTTTAGTATTTCTTGTGCATGTTTAATATTTTTCCCTTGTGAGTTTAGCAGTCGTCTTTCTTTCCAAATAGCTCGGTGTGCATGAACCACTCCAAATGCATACCTTGAGTCTGTATAAATGTTGATTTCTTTTCCTTTTGCCAGCTCTAAGGCCTGGGTTAAGGCAATTATTTCACCTTTTTGTGCAGAGGTATTTGTTGGCAATGGTCCAGACTCTATTACCTCTCTGCTGGTGGTAAC
The DNA here is from genome assembly GCA_030060385.1 of Muscicapa striata striata. Lineage (NCBI taxonomy): Eukaryota > Metazoa > Chordata > Aves > Passeriformes > Muscicapidae > Muscicapa > Muscicapa striata. The sequence goes on from JAREIS010001797.1 coordinate 11,233, forward strand.
TGCATACTTAGCATGTCTTTTTCCACTGATGATATAGCTGCTCCCATCAGTGAACCAGCTCTCAGCGTCCTCAAGCGATGTCCTTCAGATCCAGGCGACTGGAGTAGGTGGCTTCAGTGGTATCCAGGCAGTCATGGATCACTGGTTTTCCCATACCCCTAATCTGGAAGTCCCAGGGCTGGAGCTGACATAAGAGCCTCCTTTAGTTGGTTGAAGGCTTGTGTTGCTTCTGTTGTCCACTGAAAATCTCTGCTCCCTTCTGTGATTAAGGCATACAGGGGTTTAACGAACAATCCATAGTTGTAAATCCACAGTCTGCACCACCCCATCATGCCTAGAAAGGTTCTCAGTTCTTTTACTGTCTGGGGTTTTGGGGTTTGGCATTGCTTCGTTGCGGTCTTGCCCCAAGGTCCTTTGTCCAGCACTCACTTCATAGCCCAGGTAAATCACTGTTTGTTTCACCATCTGGGCTTTCTTCTGGGGTACCCAATACTCCTGCAGGCCCAAAAAGTTTAGGAGACTTACTGTCCAATTCACACACGCCTCTTGGGTCTGGGTGGCTATTAAGAGGTCATCCACATACTGAAGCAGCTGTCCTTCTCCTGGTGGGGGTTCCCAAGACTCTAAATCCTTTGCCAGCTGTTCTCCAAACATGATAGGGAAGTTCTTGAACGCCTGGAGTAGTACATACTATGTGAGCTGAGTTTTAGGTCCAGTTTTGGGATTCTCCCATTCAAATGCAAAAATTTTCTGGCTGGCTTCATGGAGAGGGAGGCAAAAGAAAGCATCCTTCAAATCTAAAACAGTAAACCAGGTTAGTTCAGGTGTTAAAAGAGTTAACAAAGTATAAGGGTTAACAACCACTGGGTATAAATCTTCAGTTATCTTATTAACAGCTCTTAAATCTTGTACTAACCTGTATGAACCATCAGGCTTTTTCAGGGGCAAAATAAGAGTATTAAAATCAGATTGACACTCTTTTAATAGTCCTATTTGCAAAAAGTTTTCAATGATTGGGCTAATTCTTCTCTGTCTTCCCTTTTCAAGGGATATTTTTTGGCCCTTACCGATTGTTCTCCTTCTTTAAGCTGGATTTGTACTGGTGGAGCATTCTTTGCTCTCCCTGGTATATTAGAGGCCCACACTCCAGGGAACACCTGATCTTTTATTTTCTTAATAATTTCTTCTTCATTTTCAAATTCAAAATATTTTTTTGTTATTAGGATTAAGCTTAACAATTTCACATATTTTTGATCTTTTACCTCCAAATTAATTTCCCCATTTTTAAACATTATCTTTGCTTCCAGCTGCTCTAGCAGATGCCTGCCCAAAAGTGCAGATGGAGCATTAGGCATATACAAAAATCAATGAATTCCTTACTGTTTTCCTAATTGATACTTTAATGGTTTGCAAAAATATGCTTTTTCAGGTCGGCCAGTCGCCTTTTAAAATTTTTTGTATTATTGCTACTAGTTTCTTTGTCCCTGGTTTACAGCCCTCTTCTCGATTGCTGGAAACTCTCCATGCCTCATTTAGCAAAGTCTCCAAGTTCCGACTTGCTGGGCCTCACATCTTCTGGAGCTTTCACCTGATGTCACTTGTAGATTGCCCTAAAAACAAGTTTACCAACTGTTGTATTCCCTCATCAGATTCAGGATCCAGGGTGGTGTGTCAACGCGTTGCTTCTCACACCTGGTCTAGAAATTCAGAAGGAGTTTGAGAGGAATTTTGTTTAATAGCATAGACATAAAATAGCATAACATAAAATAGTGTGGATACAGTCGGGTTGGCTCTTGTGTTTCGGGAATTGGGGGTGGTTTAATTTTTTTGTCTCTTCTTCTTCAGTTTTCATACAATATACTCTGTTAGGATGTGTACACCTTTGATTTATTGAGCATGTGCTGCAACACTTCTTGGGTTTTTCTTTATTAGCTTTATTATCTTTCTTGAGAGCCAACACTAAAGGGTCAGAGGGTGGTCTAATTCCACAAGCCCTTTGCCACTCAGGGTGATTCCTAATGGTGAAAAACATGTCAGCATAAGTAACTTCATGCCACTTCTGCTCATGCCTAAGGAAAAGCATCAGCTGTACCAGAGTGTTATAGTCCAACATTCCTGATGGGGGCTACTTCGCCCCCTCCTCAAGTTTATAAAGTGGCCACCACTGTGTACACAACTTAATAAGCTCTCTTTTAGTTTCTGTATTCTTATGATCCACCAGCTCTTTCCAATATGCCAAAACACATCCTAAAAGACTACCTTTAGGAGCCCCTTTGCTTTCACTTGCCCCCATACTGAAAATTCTTTTCCTCTTAATGCATTTTAACCTTATCCCAGCTCTGGAGCTTCACCTAGCAGTAACTTGGTGCAAAGATCTTCCACTTATACACTTGTCTGACCCACAATTCTCAACAAACTACACAATGAAACACAACTCAGGGGTCACAGTCACAGCCCTCCCTTGGACAGGGAAGTTCTTTTATCCTGGGATCCCCTCCCTGAATCAGTGCTCCCAGAAGCATTGCCCTGGTGATGTTGATGCTGGATGTCTCCTTAAGAGGTCTGGGCACAGAGAAGAATGAGCCCCTTGAGGGCTGGCCCTATTTGGATAACCTGCTCTTCCACCCCAACCTTACCATGTCTGACATCACGCACCTTTTGGGAGTGACATCCTAAAACATTAAAGAAAATTACTGGATTTTCTTTATAATTGAAATAGATTTTTTTTTAAGTTAAATATGTATTTTTAATATTTATAATATTGTTATTTTTATTACCTTTTTTTAAATATTCGTATTAAAAACTCCATACATTTTTAGCAACCAAAAAAATTATTGGTCATTGCTTCATTAATTAATTGACCACTATTGGCTATTGATTTCTTCCTTTTCATGCTAATTAGTCTTTTTATTAGTCCTTTTGTATTCTTTTTAATCATTTTCTCAACATGGTAAAAAGGGCCACTTTGGGGTACATGGAGACATTTCTGGAGCACATTTGGGGCTGTTTTGGGTCTGGGGATGAAATTTGGAAGGAAGTTGAGGGTCAGAAGGACACTTAGGGGCACTGAGAGGGTACTGAAGTAGTACTTAGGGATCCTGAGAGAAAATCTGGGCATCGAAGTGGCAACTGGAATTGCAGGGGGGCATCTGGAGGTCAGGAAGGGGAATCTGGGGCCCATTGGGGTCCAGGCGAGCACTTGCAGGCTCTGACAGGGCCCTCTGGGGCGCAGGAAATGATGGGAGTTGTAGGTGCAGGAATAATACGGTTTAATGGAACCACAGAGCATCACAGGAGTTCTCGGCACAGCTGCAATGTCTCTCGGTGTGGCACAGTGCATGACGGGACATGAAGTCAAGGCTGGAATGGCGCTCTACAGGAACAGTGGAGCATGATGGGAGCTGTAGTCCCGGAAGTGGCTCGAATCGGGTGTTTTGGGGTCCGGGAAAGCACTTGGGGGGCACTTTTGCATCAGAGCTGTGACTAGAGGTCCTCAGGGAGGAACATATATGGTTCGGGAGCACTTGGGGGGAGCTTGGGGAGCTCTAATTGGGCTCTTTAGGGCGCGGGGCATGGCAGGAGTTTTAGGAGCGGAAATGTGTTGTGAGGGACTCTGAAGCTGCCGGGGATGAGAGGAGATGAATTCCCAGAAGTGGCTGTAACGGGCATCCATAAGGTTTGGAGTATTCAGAGGATTTGTGGACACTTTTGAGGTGGTCCCAAATGGGCTCTGAGGGGGCACTTAGGAATCCTGAATGGTCTGGGGGACACTTATGGGACATGTAAGAGGCGGATACCAGGGGTTCTGTGGGGCACAGGGCATGATGGGTGTTGTAGTCCCAGCTCCAATGGGGCTAAATTGGGCTGTGGGGCATGATGGGAGTTGTAGGCAAAAAGAAAACATGGCCCCAGGCACCGCCCCTGCGTCCCTGATCCCTGGCACTGATTGGCTGTGGGCAGTGATGGGCGGAGGCAGGAGCAGCCCATTCAACCCCTCCAGTCCCTCCCAGGCAAGCCCAGTTATTCCCCAGTACAGCCCAATACATTCCCAGTGCCCCTCCAGTCCCTCCCAGAAAAGACCAGTTTCTCCCCAATAGAGCCCAGTGCAACCCCAGTGGCCCTACAGGCCCTCGGAGTACACCCCAGTCCCTCCAAATAAACCTGAGTTCATTCCTATTCCCTTCCAGTTTCTTCCAGTGTCTTCCATAGTACACCCCAATGTCCCCCAGTCTTCCCCACAGTGTTCCCAGTTTGTCCGAGTATCCCCCAGTTTCACTCACAGTATCCCCAGTTTGCCCCAGTATTGCCCACTATCACTCCCAGTATCTCATGACTTTCTTTTCCTCAAGGGGATGTTTTCTTATTTTTCATTTCAAAGGGAAACTGATAGAAGTATTCCGCAATTGATCTTGATGCTGGATGTCTCCTCTTGAGCTCTGGGCACAGAGAAGAATGAGCCCCTTGCAGGCTGACCCAGTTTGGACAGCCTGCTCTTTAGCCCCAACCTCAACAACTCATGAAATCTCCCACCTGGGACTGACAACCAAAAATATAAAAAAGCCTCATAAATTTCTTTTCAGTAAAAAAATGTTATTAAGTAATAAAACTGTATTTTTCTGAGATATAATATTACTATTATATACATTTTAACCTAATTTTTATAATTATATTAATAATCTTTACATTATTAGCAACCAAAAAAATTATTTGTCATTGTTTCTAACTAACAGAATTCCCTTAATAATTAAGCTCCATTGGTTATTGATTTCTCCCTCTTTAAGATAATTCCTAACATTTGTAATCATTTTATCATCTTTATTATCAGCTGTTTCTCAGACAGGGTCAAGGTGGGAACTTCAGGGTCCAGGGAGACATTTCTGGCACACATTCGGAACCGTTTTGGGTCTGGTGAATGAATTTAGCAGGAAGTCTCAGCTTCAGAGTGGCACTTGGGGGTCCAGGTGTGCCCTTGGAGGTCAGGGAGAGGAATCTGGGACTGTTCAGGGTCCAGGAAGGCACTTGGTGGGCTCTAACAGGGCTCTGTGAGACACGGGGGATGATGGGAGTTGTAGGCACAGGTATTATACCGTTTAAAGGGGCTGCGGAGCATCATGGGAGCTCTAGGCACACCTGCAGTGTCTCTCTGTAAGGCGCAGGGCATGATGGGGAATGAAGTCTCAGCTGGAATGGCGTTTTACTGGAACCGTGGAGCATGATGGGTGCTGAAGTCCAGGAAGTGCATCTTGTGGAGACTTTGGGGTCCGAGAGGGCAGTTCAGGGACACTTTTGCCTCTGAATGGTGACTTGAGGTCCTCAGGGGGAATGTATACAGTTTGGGAGAGCTTGGAGGGATCTTGGCGAGCTCTCACCGGGCTATATAGAGCACGGGGCACAGCAGGAATTTTAGGCAACTGACTGGGTTATGAGGTGCTTTGAGCTCGTGGGGGATGGCAGGAGATGAATTCCCAGAAGTGGTGTAAAGGGCATCTGTTGGGTTGGGAGCATTCAGGGGATCCTTGGACGCTTTTGGGGGGGGTCCTGAATGGGCGCTGAGTGGAAACGTAGAGATCCTGGAGAGTCTGGGGGGCACTTACGGGGCAAGTGGGGGGATACCGGTGGTTCTGTGGAGCGCAGGGCATGACGGGCGTTGTAGTCCCGTCTGGAATGGGGCTCCATCGGGCCACAGGGCATGATGGGAGTTAGAGGCAGAAAGGAAAGATGGCGCCGACTCCAGGCACCACCCCCAAAGCACCGATCCCCGGCACTGAACCTCCTTGGTGGCACCTTTGGCTGGCACACACCTGAGAGATGTGTCTGTTTTCAGTGGGGAAAATTAGGAGTTTTAGGTTGTTTTAAGTAAATAAAAAGGAAAACTTCTCTTTCCCTGAGTGCAACTAGCTCTCCAAGCAAAGCAGGTCCCAGGTGAATGAGGATGGACACGATGGGGTTGGGGAATGTGGAGCAAGGTTGTCCACACTGGGTCAGACCTCAAGGCACAGCTTCTCTGAGCAGGCCAGACCTGAGGAGAGACCATGGATCAATATCTGTCACTGAATGCTGCAGTCACCTCTGCTCCCAAGAGAACAGTCATAAAATACATCTTTTAAAATGGTAATCTGTATTTTTAAGAAGCTCTTTGAAACATTTCTCCATAATTATCATAGGAAATCTTCCAAATGAATTGTACAAGACCAGAGGGAAATCAAGGCACAGCAGTGGTTTGTTAGGAAACCTCTCAAGAACTCCAAGTGAGAATCAAACTCCAAAGTTTCTTGAAGTTTTAATGGGTCCCAGGGAGGAAGACGAGTGAGAAAGTGTCCCCAAGCCTCAATCAGAGCAGAGAACTGGAGGCGGAGTTGACATGTGGGGACAAAGAGAAGGTCCTGCTAGCCACAACATTCCTTATCCATTGGAGTCCCAGGGGTTGGATGAGCCAAGTGATGGGGATGGGTGTGGAGACAAAGTGTGATTTATTGTCGGCCATGAAGGGTCTTGATTTTCATATTTATTCAGACTGCATGAGAAGGTGCAGGGGGTCAATATCAATTGGACATTGCTGGTATCAATCTATAAATATGCAAAAGAAAACTTAGCAGGACAAAACACTTCTCTCTGCAATACTTTCAATAGAATATACAGTATATTCACTTTGAATACACTTCTGAAATCTACCTAATTAACCACAGAAGAATTGAAAATTTAAAATATTCCCAGGGGCATTTATTGTTTGAGTGTTTTGAAGAAATGTTTATGAGCCTTTGTCACTGAA
>JAREIS010001798.1:0-12662 GCA_030060385.1 Muscicapa striata striata
ATCTTTATTAGGTGGGGTATCTTTATTAGGTTCAACTTTATTGAAAGAATTTTTTTATTTTTATTTACACATCATCAAAACACAGACAAACAATGTCTACAAAGGCAAGTACAGATACAAATTGATTTACAAATACAATCCATATACATGCTGTTAAAGGCAAACTTACATACAGAGCAATACATGGAAATGCAGCAGCAAATTCAGAACAATACCATTGACTGCAAACCAAATACATATTAAACACAATATATCCATCCTCCTATTTCAGAACTGTTGCCCTGACTTTGCTTTATTTATACAGGAAATACAAAAGACATGCAGCGTACAGAAAATATAACACTCATCCACCACACACAACTCTCTCAGCTTACCAGTGACGTGGTTCCCGGGAGCCTCGGGAAAATCCTCCTGCCTGACGAAAACCCCGGGCCCTGGTCGGTCTGCGCCCTAACCTTGGCGATGAACCTCGCCTCGCAGACCGGCCGGGACCGAGGAAAAAAAAACCCAGCCGGGGAAAAAAAAAAACCCCGGCTGGGGATTTTTTATTCTAAATGTAAAATTGAATTGAAAACCTGAAAGGCAAGGCAAAGCAGTAATACAAAAGGGCAAAGCAGTAATATAAAAGGCAAAGCACTACAAGCACATACAAAGGCATGGCAACCACATGATTATGAACTGTGACTCCTTGAAACAAGTTAGTTCTAAAGCTGTAAAGAGGATGCTCCGGAAGGTCGGTGGAAGGAAGCGCTGCCGAGTGATCGTGGCGATGACTCCGAGTCCAAAGGAGGGCTCCTGATGCGAAAGGATCCACGATGATTTCGAGACGTGAAAAAGGCTGACGACGCAAAGTGTGTGAGAAGGCGCACGTGGGTCGGAACTGCCCTGCCGAGGCTCTGGTGATGCTGATCGGAAATCCTGTCCCTTTACTTCTGAGGAGCCCCTCCCATTAGGGTCATGTCCTCTAACCTAACTTCAAATTGCCTCCCTTGATTTTAAAGGCTTTCCCCCCCTCTCCACACCACCAGCCCAGATACTTAGCTTTAGGTAGACGATCGGATGAAATCCAGCCACGATGGAAATAAATCGGCGCGGTGGAAATTGAGAAATTCTCCGCATCCCCTTCGGCCCGGCTGCTTCTGATTTCAGATCCACACTTGCTTGGGGTACCTAAGGCAACAAGAGAGAAATTTTACTATTGCGCTCCAGAAGACAATTCTTGGGACAATCTACAGATATCATATGAGTTCAACTACACCCCACATTACAAACTGCAAGTCCCTAGGACTGCTCCAATCCCAACTATGCCCGGACTACGCACCAGGGCGGAGCAGCACCGGAACAAATAAGTGCAAGCACCCGTGACACAGGACGTGACAAATGAGGGGATAACACAAGGGAAGAGAAAACTCTGACTGAACAATGACTAAGAAGACTGAGAGAAGACAAAATAAGATGACTGAGGTAAGAATGGAAGCAATCCGTTCAGGCTGGAACAAGATGCTATCGGAACAATGTACTCCAATAACTGCAGAGACGGATGCTCGAGAATCTTCTGCCCATCTTCACATTCTTTCAAGTCTCAATCTGCTGGAATGGCTCCGTGGAGTGCACAGCTGTCAATACAGCTCAGAACAAGTCCTTAATAGACATGTGACTGGATGATTCAGAAAAGAGATGAGACTAAGATGGCTGTCCAAGCTCCTGAGTCACAGCCTTGATGGCACTGGGCCGAGGAATGCAGATAGCACAAGATGCTATGAATGATGCCTGGTTTTTGATACTGCCCGCAAAGGGCTAAGGCAAGACATGGACACACACAAACAAAACACACACAAAAGACACAGACTGCACCACAGACAAGTGACATGACACCCACGGGTACTGCTCTGCCCTGGGCACCTCAGCATTGCCATCAAAATAAAACTTTACCCCTATGGGGCCTAGGGGGCTTCTTCTAGAAGATCTACGCCTCTAAAGCTGCCTCAAAAAAATCCCTCGTGACAAGTCCCAACCCACCATCCCGCTCTCATCCCCTCTGTGAGTCATGCCCCTTCACTTATCTTTCAGAGATCCAGAGATGGGAAGCCATGTCAGATGAGAAGAAAAGCCTCTTGCAAGCTGGACAACTCCTGCCACCACCAGCCTGTTGTCTTTTAGCTGCAAAGAAGAAAATCAAACATCGGTGTATGCTCTTAACAACACATGGGCCAAAACCAGTTAATTCCACTACTCACCGTCTCCCAAGAATGCCCAGGTCCTCAGGGCACTTAGGCCACTCTCAGGGGCTGATGTCATCTTCACAGGATACACCTGGATTGAGAGGAGACAAGGCAATGTGGCGTGGCTGAAACTAGAGTGGAACCCGCTCTCCTCCTCCCAAAGTCCCCGACTCACCGCAACGCCGTGGCCGTTGCCAATGGCTACCGGGATGACATCTTCAAATTGCAAAAGGTGAAGGCTTCATCACGGAGTCTTGCAATACTTCTGGAGGGCTCACAGGTGCTTTGATCCAGGGCTCTTCGCAGGTGACTGAGGACGTCTCAGCTTCATGCAAGAGCACATCCCAAAACACAAGAACAGCAATGAACTCTTAGAGCTGCACCAGAAACTGACACCTGAGCAAAAACAACTGCTTCTGTACACAGGTCACTACTCACCTTGCCCACTTCAACTTGACTGCAGATATCCAGATTTAATTCCTAAGAAAAAAAGAGAAAGAAATGTGCATTAACACACTTATCATTGATGCTTCCCCTGCAAAGGCAAACTGTGACTGACCTTCTCAGGGGAGGCTCCTCAGCAGGGATGGGCCCACTGCCTCAGATTGCATCTATCGGCATCTGAAAGGAAGGCAAGACAAAAGTCAAAGCCCTGCAGGATAAGTTACCACCTCCAGACATCTAGGCTCAATCTGCAGATATCATCTGAGTCCAACTACACCCCACATTGCAAACTGCAAGTGCCTAGGACTGGACACCCACGGGTACTGCTCTGCCCTGGGCACCTCAGCATTGCCATCAAAATAAAACTTGACCCTTATGGGGCCTAAGGGTCTTCTTCTAGATCTCTGCCTCTAAAGCTGCCTCAAAAAAATCCCTCCTGACAAGTCCCAACCCACCATCCTGCTCTCATCCCCTCTGTAAGTCATCCCCCTCCACTTATCTGTCAGACATCCAGAGATGGGAAGCCATGTCAGATGAGAAGAAAAGCCTCTTGCAAGCTGGACAACTCCTGCCACCACCAGGCTGTTGTCTTTTAGCTGCAAAGAAGAAAATCAAACATCAGTGTATGCTCTTAGCAGCACATCGGCCAAAACCAATTAATTCCACTACTCACCGTCTCCCAAGAATGTCCAGGTCCTCAGGGAACTTCAGGCACTCTCAGGGGCTGATGCCATCTTCACAGGATACACCTAATTCCACTACTCACCGTCTCCCAAGAATGTCCAGGTCCCCAGGGCACTTCAGGCACTCTCAGGGGCTGATGCCATCTTCACAGGATACACCTGGATTAATAGGACACAAGGTGATGTGGTGTAGCTGCAACTAGAGTGGAACCCACTCTCCTCCTCCCAAAGTCCCCGACTCACCGCAACGCCGGGGCTGTTGTCAAAGGCTACCGGGAGGACATCTTCAAATTGCAAAAGGCGAAGGCTTCATCACAGACTCTTGTAATACTCCTGGAGGGCTCACAGGTGCTTGGATCCAGGTCTCTTGGCAGGTCAGTGAGGACATCTCAGCTTCATCCCAAAACACAAGAACAGCAATGAATTCTTAGAGCTGCACCAGAAATTGACACCTGAGCCAAAACAACTGCTTCTGTACACAGGTCACTACTCACCTTGCCCACTTCAACTTGACTGCAGATATCCAGATTTAATTCCTATGAAAAGAAAACAAAGAAATGTGCTATAACACACTCAAAGTTTACACTTCCCCTGCAAAGGCAAACTGTGACTGACCTTCTCAGGGGAGGCTCCTCAGCAGGGATGGGCCCACTGCCTCAGATTGCATCTATTGGCATCTGAAAGGAAGGCAAGACAAAAGTCAAAGCCCTGCAGGATAAGTTACCACCTCCAGACATCTAGGCTCAATCTGCAGATATCATCTGAGTCCAACTACAACCCCACATTGCAAAATGCAAGTCCCTAGGACTGCTCCCATCCCACCTATGCCCAGACTACGCACCTGGGCAGAGCAGCACCGGGACAAATAAGTGCAAGGACCCGTGACACAGGACATGACAAACAAGGGGATAACACAAGGGAGGGGAAAACTCTCTGACTGAAGAATGACTAAGAAGACTGAGAGAATGCAAAGCAAGATGACCGAGATAAGAATGGAAGTGAGCTGTTCAGGCCTGAAAAAGATGCTATGAAAACAATGTACTCCAATAACCACAGAGGCAGATGCCTTAGAATCTTCTTCCTATCTTCACATTCTTCCAAGTTCTGCTGTAATGGATCCTTCCAGTGCACAGCTGTCAATACAGGGCAGAACAAGACCTTAAAAGACATCTGACTGGATGCTTCTAAGCAGAGATGCTATTCAGATGCCTGCCCGAATCCAGAGGGGAAGGTTCCGTGGCGCAAGCGCCTGGCCGAGAAATGCAGAGATCAGAGCTGCCAAGAACAACTCAAGAGTTTCTGATATGCTCCTCAAAGGGCAAACACAAAAGGACTTACAAAACAAAATGCACCAAAGACACAGACTGCACCACAGAGAAGTGACGTGACACCCACCGGTACTGCTCTGCCCTGGGCACCTCAGCATTAGCATCAAAATAAAACTTTCCCCTTTCAGGGCCTAAGGGGCTGCTGCTTGAACATCTCCACCTCTTAAGCTGCCTCAAAAAAATCCCTCCTGACAAGTCCCAACCCTGCACCCAGCCTCCATCCCCTCTGTGGGTCAGAGCCCTCCACTTATCTGTCAGACATCTGGAGATGCAAATCCACTTTGGGTGCAAAGTAAGGCTCCCTCATCATCTGGGCAATTCCTGCCAGCACCGGACTGCTGTCTCTTAGGAAGCTACAATAAAGAAAAATCAAACATCAGAGCATGCTCTGAGCAGCACATGGGCAAGAACCAGATCATTCCACTACTCACCGTCTCCCAAGAATGCCCAGGTCCTCAGGGCACTTAGGCCACTCTCAGGGGCTGATGTCATCTTCACAGGATACACCTGGATTAAGAGGAGACAAGGCGATGTGGCGTGGCTGAAACTAAATGGGACCCGCTCCCCTCCTCCCAAAGTCCCCGACTCACCGCAATGCCGTGGCCGTTGCCAATGGCTACTGGGATGACATCTTCAAATTGCAAAAGGCAAAGGCTGCATCACAGACTCTTGTAATACTTCTGGAGGGCTCACAGGTGCTTGGATCCAGGTCTCTTGGCAGGGCAGTGAGGACATCTCAGCTTCATGCAAGAGCACATCCCAAAACACAAGAACAGCAATGAACTCTTAGAGCTGCACCAGAAACTGACACCTGAGCAAAAACAACTGCTTCTGTACACAGGTCACTACTCACCTTGCCCACTTCAACTTGACTGCAGATATCCAGCTTCAAATCCTAAGAAAAAAAGACAAAGAAATGTGCTATAACACACTTATCATTGATGCTTGCCCTGGAAAGGCAAACTGTTACTGACCTTCTCAGGGGAGGCTCCTCAGCAGGGATGGGCCCTGTGCCTCAGATTGCATCCATCAGCATCTGAAAGGAAGGCAAGATAAAAGTCAAAGCCCTGCAGGATAAGTTACCACCTCCAGACATCTAGGCTCAATCTGCAGATATCATCTGAGTCCAACTACACCCCACATGGCAAACTGCAAGTGCCTAGGACTGGTCCCATCCCACCTATGCCCAGACTAAGAACCAGGGCAGAGCAGCACCGGGACAAATAAGTGCAAGCACCCGTGACACAGGACGTGACAAACGAGGGGATAACACAAGGGAAGGGAAAACTCTCTGACTGAAGAATGACTAAGAAGACTGAGAGAAGGCAAAGCAAGATGACCGAGGTAAGAATGGCAGCGAGCCTTTCAGGCTTGAAAAAGATGCTATCAGAACAATGTACTCCAATAACCGCAGAAGCAGATGCCTTAGAATCTTCTTCCTATCTTCACATTCTTCCAAGTTCTGCTGTAATGGATCCTTCCAGTGCATAGCCGGCAATACAGGGCAGAACAAGACCTTAAAAGACATCTGACTGGATGCTTCTAAGCAGAGATGCTATTCAGATGCCTGCCCGAATCCAGAGGGGAAGGTTCCGTGGCGCAAACGCCCGGCCGAGAAATGCAGAGATCAGAGCTGCCAAGAACAACTCAAGAGTTTCTGATATGCTCCTCAGAGGGCAAACACAAAAGGACTTACAAAACAAAATGCACAAAAGACACAGACTGCACCACGGACAAGTGACGCGATACCCACCGGTACTGCTCTACCCTGGACACCTCGACATCGGGATCAAATTGTCACTTTCCCCCTATGGGGCCTAGGGGGCTGCTTCTTGGACATCCCCGTCCCTAAACTGCCTCAGAAATCCCTCCTGACTAGTCCAGACCCAGCTTCTCGCTTTCATCCCCTCTGTGGGTTTGAACCCTCCACTTATCTGTCAGATATCCAGCGATGACAACCCGTGTCCAGCGTGAAGAAATGCGGTTCCACCGTGTGGGAAACCCCTGCCATCGCCAGGCTGTTGTCTCTTAGTCGGCTGCAATCAAGAAAAACAATCATCGGTATATATCTGAAAGGAATTAGGGACAAATTCAAAGCCCTGCAGGATAACTTAATATCTGCAGCTATCTCGGGTCAATCTGCAGATATCATCTGGAGACCAACTACAACCCACATGACAAATTCCAAGTCCCTACTACTCAGCTACTTATCCTCTTCTAAGGGGTCCTTCAATCTCTGGCTTTATCCTGAGTTGAAGCCTGTGGCTGTTACTATGATTGGCACCTGGGTTAGGAAGAGACAAAACAAAATGGCATTTCTGTGAGTGAGGCAGCTGTGTCTATGCACTGTAAGGCATGTAAATCCATCTGCTGTTCTTGTGAAAAGCCTTGGGGGCCTGCAAACGGACATTTCGCCCTGTGGTGCCTCCAAAACCAGCCCCCCGCCCAGTAACTTCTAACTGCATACCATGCTCAACCTCCCTCTTCTGGTCACAGTCCTCAATGGACTCATCTGAAGCCTTAATCTCAAACATCATCTATAGCACAAAGCAGAAGCATTTTGTGACATAACAAACCTGCTAAAAAAAAAAATCTCATGTACCATTCTTAACACAACCTGAAATTTCAGGAATCTGTATTCCTCCTAAAAAAAAAAAAAAAACAAACCAAGAGCAACACCAAAAATGACAAAAGCAACTTACCACCTCTGAACACACAACCTAAAAGCGTGAACACAAATACCCCCTGTATTTTCTTCGCTGTATTTTCAAAGCCTCTGCTGCTTTAGATGCCCAAAAGCATCTGCTGGATAAAACAAACTGAGATAAGGTGAAACAACCACTTCATAGAAGTGAGAGGAGAGCCCTTTCTCAGCTGATTCCCTCTCTGATTCCCAGGGAGGGAATGAAGACCCTTAGCAAAGCCTGGGGTTAATATACCCCTGATTGGGCCCACCTCTCACGCCCACTCAAAAGGAGGAGCAAAGGCCACAAGGTATAAAAAGCCTCAGAAGACCTGCAGCTGTTTGGCTCCTCTGAATAAAATCAAGGCAAGTGAATTCAAGGAGAGAAAGGTGAGTCTTTTTTCAATATAAGAGAAAACTTTCTAGGAAATTAAAATGCTATCCTTTACACAGAAAGTACTTTGACAAAGAGGGCAAAAATCTGGTCAGAAATAAAACTTTGCATTTCAGCAGCATAGTAAGATAACTTAGATAACTTATTCAGTTGCATAATTATTCATTAGTGGATGCTAAGAAGTGCTACACATGTGACTAAGCAGGGTGGATGACTAGGAATGAGAAAAACTGTGTAAGTCTCCCAGGAACCTCTACTTAGCACTATCTGCATTATAAAAAAAACAGGAAAAGTAATAATATCCCCGTAAAGAAAAATTCAACCCACCCCCCCACCCCAGCACCATGATATTAGTAGAGAAGAGGTGTTTCACACTACAAAGGCAGCCGGGGTTCTAAGGGGTGGCAGCTTGGGTCTGGGAGAAATATGTTTAGAATTTTAGCGGGGAGAGGCTGGCATGTGGCCACAAACCCATAAACACGAACTGGGGCCTTTTTCCCAGTGAAACAAAACTCACCCTCCCGGTTTCCTGATATCACCTTGGAAGACGGTATGGGCACACCAAACACGGCCAGGGTCCAAACCGGTGGTAGTTTGCGTCCGGGAGAAATCCTGACGTGTTTGGAATTGTAGCGGGCGGATGCCGGTCTCCGGTCGAGGGCTCTGGACATGACTGGTGGCCTTTTTCATTGTGAAACAAAAATCCCTCCCCCGCTTTAGTAATGTCTGTTTAGAGGAGGCATTTGGCCCTTGAAGAACAGCCGTGGTTCTATGTGGTGGCAGGTTACTTCTGGGAGGTGTCCTGATCCGTTAGGAATGTTAGTGGGCCGAAGCCCGGTTCCGGGCACGGGGGCCTGAACCAGAATATTGGCCCTTTGATCTATGAAACGACACTCGCCTTTCCGGTTTCCTGATGTCAGTTTCAAAGAGACATTTTGCACTGCGAAGGGAGCCGGGGATCCGAGCGGAGCTGGCTTGAGGCTGCGATAAATCCGTACCCGTTGGAACTTCAGCGGGCGGAAGCAGAGTCGCCCCCAAAAGGCCCTAGATGCAAACGGCAGTACTTTTCCCGGAGAAAGTAAACTTGCTCTCGTGTCCCTAATATCACTTGAGAGAAGGCGTTGGGTACTCCAGAGGAACTCGGGATTCTAAGCAGCGGCAGTATAGAGACAAGAGAAACCCTTATCCATTCAGAATTTTATCAGGCAGAAGCCGTCTCCAGGCCACAGGCCTCTGTAAGCAAATGGTGGCCCTTGTCCCTGTGAAAAAATCCTCAATCCGCAAGCTACGTGATATCTGCTCGGAGAGGGAATTTGTCGCTGCCGAGGAATCCGGGGTTGTACGCGGTGGCGGTTTGTGTCCGGGAGGAATCCGGATCGATGCGGAATTTTAGCGGGCAGAAGCCCGGTCTTGGGCGAATGGCCGTGGATGCGAACGCTGGCCCTTTTCCCTTAGAAAAAACGACTTGCCCTCCCAGTTTCTTAATACCAGTTTGGAGGAAGTGTTTGTCACTCCAAAGAAAGCAGGCGTTCTAATTGGTGACACCTGAGTTTTGGAGAAAGCCTTATTTGTTCAGACTTTTAGCAGACTTAGCCCAGTCCTAGGCACAAGGCCCTGGATAGGAACATTGGCCCTTTTACTTCTTCTTTTACTCTCCCGGACTCCGGACAGCAGTTCGGAGAAGGCCTTTGTCGCTGCGAAGGCGGCCGTAGTTCTAAGCGATGGCGGCTTGCGCCTGGGAGAAATACTGATCCGTTTATAGTTTTAGCAGGCCGGAGTAAATTCTCAGGTACGGGGCGCTGGACGTGAATAGTGGCCCTTCGACCTGTGAAACAAAATCACCACCCTCATATTACTAATGTTAGATTAGACGAGATCACTCAAAGAACAGCCAGGGTTCTAAGTGGTGCCAGTTTGCGTCAACGACATATCCTGAATTGTTTGGAAGTTTAGCAGGCGGAAGCTCGGTCTCAGGCACGGGGCCCTGGACACAAACAGGGGCCTATTTGTCTGTGAAATGAAACTCCCTTCACCAGTTTTGTAATGTCCGTGTACAGGAGGTGTTGGAAACTCAAAGAACAGCCAGGGTTCTAAGTCGTGGCAGATTGCGTCTGGGAGATATCCTGAACTGTCTGGAATTTTTAGAGGGGTTTAGCACTCAAAGTGCAGCCAGGGCTTTAAAGTGGTGCCAGTCCATGTAGAGAAGGTGTTTGAAACGCAAAGAACAGCCCGGGTTCTAAGTCGTGGCAGATTGCATCTGCGAGATATCCTGAACTGTTTTGAATTTTAGCAGGCGGAAGCCAAGTCCCAGGAACAGGGCCTTAGAAATCCTAATTTGTTCACGCTTTTGGCAGATGGAGCCCATTCCCAGGCATAGGGCCCTGAACGCAAACAGGGGCCTACTTCTCTGTGAAATGAAGCTCACTTCACCAGTTTTGTAATGTCTATTCATAGGAGGTGCTTGGTAGTCAAACAACAGCCAGGGTGCTAAGTGGTGCGGTTTGCATCTGCGACATATCCTGAACTGTGTGGAATTTTAGCAGAAGGAGCCCAGTTTCAGGCACGGGGCCCTGGACACAAGCAGGGGCCTAGTTCTCTGTGAAATGAAGCTCACTGCACCAGTTTTGTAATATCTATTTACAGGAGGTCCTTGGCACTCAAACAACATCCAGGGTTCTATGTTGTGGCAGATTGTTTCTGGGAGAATTCCTCGTGAGTTCAGACTTTTAGCAGACTGAGCCCAGTCCTAGGCACGGGACACTGGACAAGAACATTGGCCCTTTTACTAATGAAATACAACTCACCCTCTGAGTTTCCTAATAGCAGTTTGGAGGAAAGCTTTTCACTCCAAGTGCAGCCATATTTCTTAGCGTTTTAGAGTTCTCTCTCTGACATTGGGTCAGGGAGATAGCCTAAATTGTTTGGAATTTTAGCAAGCAGAAGTCAAGTCTCTGGCTAGAGACCTCGAAACAGAAACTCTGGCCCTTGAATAGGTGCAACAAAATTCACCCTCCCAGATTCCAGACAGCAGTTTGGAGAAGGCATTTGTCACTCCGAAGGCAGCCATAGTTCTAAGCGATGGCAGCTTGAGTCTGGGAGAAATACTGATCCATTTGTAGTTTTAGCAGGCTGGAACAAAGTCTCAGGTACTGGGCACTGGACATGAATAGTGGCCCTTTAAACTGTGAAACAAATAGATTTAGAAATTTGTCAACAGTTAATGTGGCAGATTGGAAATCTTAGTTACACTTTTGAGCAGCCATTCAGGCGGGCCCACACACAGGGCCATTCTTGTGAAATGAAACTCACTTTTACCTTTTGTAATTGTATTTAAGGAGGTGTTGGCACTCAAACAACAGGGCTATAAGTTGTGGCAGATTGTCATGGAGATATCCTGAACTGTTGTTCACAGTTTAGCAGGCAGAGCCTTCTCAGGATAGAGCCTGGAACAAGCAGGGAACATAGTTCTCTGTAAATAAACTCACTTCACCTTTTGTAATCTGTATTTATAGGAGGTGCTTACCTCAAGACAAAGCCAGGGCTCTAAGTGGTGCAGTATCATCATGGAGATATCCTGAATGTTTGAAGTTTTGGCAACAGAGCCCATTCTAGGCACAGGCCTGACACAAAAGTGGCCATTTTTCTGTGAAATAACTCCATCACGAGTTTTGTTAGTCCATTTAAGGAGGTGTTGTAAGTGGTGCCGGTTTGCATCTGTGAGATATCCTGAACTGTTTGAAATTCCAGCAGGCAGAAGCCAAGTCCCAGGCACGGGGCCCTGGACACAAACATTGGCCCTTTTCCTTCTAAAAAACCTCACCCTTCCTGTTTCCTAATGGGAGTTTAAAGGAAGTGTTTGGCACGCCAAAGGTAGCCGGTGTTCCAAGTGGCGGCAGCTGGGCTTTGTGAACAATCCTGATTTGTTCATAGTTTTAGGAGACATAGCCCAGTTCAGGCACGGGGCCCTGGACACACACAGGGGCCTAGTTCTCTGTGAAATAAAGCTCATTACATGGCTTTTGTAATGTCTATTTAGAGGAGGTGTTTGGCACTCAAACAACATCCAAGGTTCTAAGTCGTGGCATATTGCATCTGGGAGAAATCCTCATTTGTTCAGGCTTTCAGCAGACTGAGCCCGGTCCTAGGTACGGGGCACTGGACAAGAACATTGGCCCCTTTATTTCTAAAATTCAACTCGCCCTCTTAGTTTCCTAATAGCATTTTCGAGGAAAGCTTTGTCACTCCAAGTGCAGCCAGATTTCTTAGTGTTCTTAGAGCTCTCTCTGACAGTGGGTCGGGGAGGTATCCTGAATTCTTTGGAATTTTACTGGGCAGAAGTCAAGTCTCTGGCTTGAGACCTCGAAACACAAACGTGGGCCGTTCTCAGGTGAAACAAAACTCACCCTCCCAGGTTCCAGAGAGCAGTTCGGAGAAGGCCTTTGTCACTCCGAATGGAGCCACAGTTCTAAGCGATGGCAGCTTGAGTCTGGGAGAAATACTGATCCGTTTGGAGTTTTAGCAGGCCGGAGTAAATTCTCAGGTACGGGGCACTGGACATGAATAGTGGCCCTTTAACCTGTGAAACAAAATTCCCACCTCTACATTGGTAATATTAGACTAGAGCATGCGAGGTCATTTAATGAACATCCAGGGTTCTAAGTCATGGCATTTTGCATCTGCAAGATCCTATACTCTTTGGGATTTTAGCAGGCAGAAGCCCATTCTCAGGCACATGGCCATGGACACAAACAGGGGCCTATTTGTCTGTGAAATTAAACTCACTTCTCCAGTTTTGTAATGTCTGTTTAGAGGAGGTGTTTGACACTCGAAGAACAGCTGGGGTTCTATGCGGTGCCAGGTTGCATCTGTGAGATATCCTGAACTGTTTGGAATTTTAGCAGGCAGAAG
>JAREIS010001799.1:0-18038 GCA_030060385.1 Muscicapa striata striata
CCAGCACTGAGAGGTCTGGCTGCCCTTGGCCTCTTGGCGACTGCGTCTCACCTGCTTCTGGAACACTCAAACTCAGTGCTTTCCTTCCAATGGAAAGGAACTGTCCTTCTCGTCAAGGCGCCCATGGTCAAAACTGGGATTCTGCCTCCCAAATTCTGTGGATCCAAGGATTCCTGCCAGGACAAATAAGTCTGGCTGGCTTGGCCTCCCAGGAGCCACTTCTTTCCTCTTTGGCCTTTGAAACTCTTGGGCTCTGTGCTTTCCTTCCGATGGGAAAGAATCATCCTTCTCCTCTAGATGTTTATGCCTGAAAGTGGGATTCTGCATCGAAAATTCCATATATCTGGAGATTGCTCACAGACAAGATCTGCCAATACAATCAAGGCTGTCTGGCCTTGGCAGCTGGTGGCTGCCCCTCATGTGCCCCTGCAACGCTAGGGCTCAGTTGTTTCCTTCCTATGGAGACCATTGTGACACTGCGAGGACCTTGTGGAACCAAGGGAACATGGAACAGGTCTGGCTGGGCTGGGCATCCCAGGGGCATAACAGGGCTGGTTACTCTCCCATTCTTCTTCCTTTAACATGTTTAACATGTTCCTACAGAAGAAGCAGTGAGTGTTTTTTATAGGCTTCGGAGTTTTGAAGAGTGAGCATTGCATTAACCCACCAGGTGCCAACAGTTCCTCATCTGGAAACAAACAGGCAAAGGAGAGCTCAGCAGCCCCAGGGACACAGCAGGCACAGGGAAAGGAGTCTGGGAACTGACTGCTCTGAGCCTCAGGGACCTCCCCCAGGAGGATGCAGGGCAGCCCCAAGGCCATCTGGCAGCCCTGGAACAAGGCAGGCACCTCTGAGCCCCTGCATGGCCCCAGCAGAGCCTGTGTGGGAGGGGGTCAGTGCAGGCAGCACCATCAGCTGCCTCTTTGTCCCAGGCTGAGCAGCAGAGCCCAGCAGAGGCAGCCCAGGGCTGGGGCAGCACAGCCCCCGTGCTCTGCAGAGCAGCAGCCCCAGCCCGGGGCTCTGGGAGCAGGGCAGGGGCTGCAGCAATGGCTGCTCAGGCCAGCACAGACGTGTTCCCCTGGTACAGGCTCTGTGGGCAGCTGGCATGTGCCAGGAGCAGAGCAGGAGCCCCTGGAGTGCAGAGGAGCCCTGGCAAGAGGCTGCCTTGTCCCTGGGGCAGCAGCAGCTGCCTGAGGAGCCCCAGGGCCAATTCTCTGCTGCTGTGCTGGGCAGCGGGGCTGGCCCTGGGGCTGCAGGAGCTGCCCGAGCTGAGCATCTGCTGAGCATGCCAGAGAGTGGCTGTCCCTGACCTGCAGTGCCTCCAGTTCAGCCTGCAGGAGGTGAACCTGACTGGTCACTCTGCCCTTGCCTCCCCTCACAGTCTCCCCAGAGAAGTCCAATGCTGTTCATGCCTAGGAGGGTCCCCTGTCACCCGGTATTCCCCAGGTCCACCAGAAGCCAGAGCCTCCCCCAAGGATGTTCCATAAATCAACCCCCTGAGCCTGACACGGGGACAATGGGCCAGAGCTGTGTGACCAGAACATCAAAGACATGGGTTATCCAGGTAACTGGGGCCTGGTTTGGGTTCCCCAGGGCAGGAAAGATGTCTGGCAGCTGGAGCAGGGTGAGGGAAGGGCCTCCAAGGTGGGGCTGGAGCCCTTTGGCTGTGAGGAGAGGCTGAGGGGAGCTGGGCTTGTCCAGCCTGGAGCAGGGAAGGCAGTGGGGCTCGTCATCCCAGAAAGGACAGGAGGAGTATAAATGAGTCAGGCTGGTTTCAGCATTTCCCCAGATCAAAAGCAGCATGACCTCCACTTCTCCATCCACCACTGACAACTTTGCAAATAGGGCATTTTTCAAGCTGTTTTAAGCACCCTCTAGCCACAGAATCCTGATACAACACATTGATTGTTTTTGTGTCTATCATAGAATCATCTTTGTGAAGCAAAAATCAAAGGGTAAGATCTTAGCCAAGGAACAGAAATTATACCTATAATGATCAGGGTAGAAGCAACATACAAATTTAATTATTAGTAGCTGAACCAGTAGAGTTAAGACAATAAATTACTTGCATGGCTTTGTTGTGTCAGGATGGGTGGTTGGGATATTGTTAAAGTGAAGAACCGTAACTGCATCTGGACCCTGAAACCAGCCAGAACCAGGTTAGGAGCTTGAACTGTGGTCAATGGGCCCAAGAACTTAGCAACAAGAGAAAAGCTGAAGGTGAGGAAGGCTTCCTGACTTCATCATTAGGGGACCACTGACCCATTTCAAAAACCCACTGACCCATTTGGAGGAAAGAACTGTGCAAGCATAGAAGGACTTTGAGCTAATTGTAATATGAAGCCGGGCTAGGTGGAGTTAGGTGATGCATATGTATAGGCGTATTGGGTAACTATAGAAATGTGTGAGATTTTTGTGGATAAAAAAAGGCAAGAGCCCTGTGTACTTCGCACATCCCTGTGGGAGATTTCTCCTTGGTGTGCCCGGTGTCATAATAAACATGCCACTTTTTAACTTTAACTGGTTAGAGAATTTTTGCTTCTTGATCAATTTGACAACCGCCACAGGTCTCTTCTGTTTGGCTGTGAGAATAATCCAGGCTGTAAATTTCTCTGGTCCCGCTGGGACCTTCCTGGAGGGACATTCACTCCCCAGCTGCTCATTGCGGGGACAGACAAGATCTGTCCCTGGACTGCAGACAAAACAATATTTTTAGAATTATGTGGGGTAGCCTGTAAGATGTACGTGTGGCTAAAAGGCACAGAGGGATTTTTCCTCAGCCCTTCTCTGCCTCTGCAGGGCAGTGTCTGTAGGCAGAGGTGGAGGGAAGAGACTCCCAGCACAGCAGCACAGCCAGGGACAATGGCCCTGGCTCTTCCCACATCTGCTCTTCCCAACTCCACCCTCTCCTTCCCAGCCGTTCTGTGGCTCTAAGGCTGCAGTGCTCTGGCAGCTTGGTCACTGTCCTGCTGCGTGTCCATGCTGTGAGCACAGGCAGGGACAGGCCATGGGCACTGCTGGGACACAGCTGGGCTCCAGCACAGCAGCTCCATCAGCAAAGGGCATCTCCTGAGGGCAGGGCAGGAAGGCTTTGCTCTCCTCCAGAGCTGCTGTCAGGAATATGCCCCAGGAATGCCCTGGCAAAGCACAGCCCAGTGCCTGGGGCAGAGGGGCAGTGTGCAGGGGGCATGCAGCAGTGTCCTGGCACAGCCAGAGCTCCTGGCATGGACCTGAGGGAGCAGCAGAGCAGGGCCTGGGCTGTGTCTTTGTTCTGGGGACAGCCTGGGAAGGTGCCCCAGGGCAATTGTGCCACACCAGCACCTGCAACCATCATACCCAGCACTGGCCTCTGCCCCGCCTGCAGGAGGTTGTTTGTCCCTGCATGGAGGGACACCAAGTGACCAGGCCAGCAGGCCATGTTTGCTCTGGGGATTGCAGAACCCCCATGGAGGGAAAAGAAGGGGATGTTGTGTGCCCAGACTTCAGCCAGGCCTGTGACATGGTCTGCTGTGCTCTCCTCAAAGCCACATTGGAGAAAGCTGGGCTGAAGGAGTGGAACATGGGGTGGGTGGGAATTTGGCTGAACAATCAGGGTCAAATGTCATCCATGGCTCAGAGTCCTCTTGGCAGCCACTCCCTGGTGACATCCCTCAGTGGCCAGCCCTTGACCACCAGTGTGGAACATTTCTGTTATTTCTACAGTGGCATGAAATGCACTTTCAATTCCTTTGTGGATGCTGCCAAATTGCACGGAGTCTGTGACTGAACTCATCTAGTTAATGGTGACTGGAAAATGTAATTGGGCAAGATGACTGAGTTGGGTAAATTCGTCTTGCCCAAAGCAGGTGCCAAGCAATCCACAAGCATGAAAAGGCAGAAAAGACTTGTGCATCAGAAGAAAGGCAGTTCAAAAGGGAAAAACCCAACCAAAAATAAAAACCCAAACCCAACAAAAAAAAACCCAAAGCAGAAAACCCACCCACAATAACACAAAAACCCTACAAACAAACCAAACACAATAAGCAAAGGCCACAAACAGAAGTAAAGCAAATCCACCAGAAATCTCCTAGCGGTGGAAAATGTTTAACCACCTTGTGGCAGGTGAGGATTCTTTATGCTGTTCTGAAAGAAAAATGTCTCTAATAAAAAAATAAATCGCCTACCCCCCCCACCCCCCACTTTTCTCAGCTCATTTCTGCTCATGGTGTGACATGGAATGGAACATCCCTTGGGACAGTCCAGCCCAGCTGTCCCATCCCTGTTCCCTCGGGAACACTTGCCCACCCCAAGCCCATAGGCTGAGGGGGTTGCAGACACACCTCATGTGGGGTGATCACTGTGACAAGGACAGTAGGACAGAACAGCACAGCCTTGGAGAAATGGATAAAGGATGTAACTTTGGCAAATGGAAGTCACACAAAATGCAATTAGGCTGCCAGTTTAGCTCTGCAAGGTTGACAAAGTAGAAGTTATGCAGTACAATAATATAGCCCTTAGAAATGGAGGTTGAAGAACAGCCTGCTAAACAGGACACTGGATGTTTAAGACAAACCACAAAGAACCATACAAGGATTTGTGATAAGGGTTGCAACTATGTTAAATAAAGTCAAAGGAAGTGGGGATAACTAATAAACCACATAATCAGTGAACCTGATAAAAACTCTGTTCATTCAATGCTCAGTGCACTCAAATCGAGGAAGGATGGCCCAAGTGACCACCATGAAGAATAATTGCCTTCAAATATTCAAAAATCTGTTTAAAAGTTTCTGTCCTGTGTGTTTCAGTATCAGTGGTGTCCTTGACTCCATTATGCCCCTTGCACAGTTTCACAATGGCCCCTTGGTTCCATTAGGTGGATGGTCAGTAATCTGTGGTCAGTTTTGATCATTGGCAGTGTGGTCACTTGAGTCGTCAGTGGGCGTGGTCAGGGCATTGGTGTCTGGGCAGTGGGTGTGGACAGTGAGGTGTTGTCAGTGGGTGTGGTCAGTGGGTGCAGGCAGTGGGTGTGGTCACTGGGTGTGGGCAGTGGGATGTGATCAGTGGCTGTCGTCAGCTGGAGGTCTATGGGGGGTGGCAAGTGGGTAAGTTGGGTGGTCAGTGGTTGTGGTCAGTAGAGGTGGTGGTCAATTGGTGGGGTCATTGGGTTGTCAGTGAGTTTTGGTCAGTGGCTGTTGTAAATGGTGTGTGGTCACTGGGTGTGGTCACTGGGTGTGGTCAATGGAGGTGGTTAACAGTGTGTGGGCCATGAGTGTGGGCAATGGGTGTGGTCAGTTGGAAAGTCGCAGAGGTGTGGTCAGTGGGTGTGGTGAGTGGGCATGGTCAGTTGGGTGGTCGCTGGGGTATGGAGAGTAGTTTTGGTCAATGGGGGTGTGGTCAGTTGGGTTGTCATTGGATGTGGTCAGTGGGTGAAGTCAGTGGGCAGATCAGTGGAGGGGCCAGTTGGTGTGGTTACTGGGTATGGTCAGTGGCATGTGGTCAGTGGGTGTGGTCAGTGGGTGCAATTAGTGGATGTGGTCATTGGGGTGGTCAGTGAATGTGGTCAGTCAGTGTGGTCAGTGAGGGGGTGGTAAATTGGTGTAGTCAGTGGGTGTGGTCAGTAGGTGTGGTCAGTTGGGGTACGGGCAGTTGGGTGGTCAGTCAGTTTGCTCTGCTGGGTGTCCAATGAGGACAGTGACTGTGTCACTGTGGCCTCTGTGGTTCCACGAGGATCCAGAGTCACCAATGGACCTTGGTTCCATTGAGCCCCACAGTGTAACAATGGGACTTTGCTTCCCTGGGGCCCTGCACTGTCACAGTCATCACAGAATCAACAAGGTTGGAAAGGACCTTGAAATCATCAAATCCAACTTGAGACCCAACACTGCCTTGTCACCCAGACCATGGCACTCAGTGCCTCATCCAGTCTTTCCTTAAAAACTTCCAAGGATGGTGACTTCACCACCTCCCTGGGCAGCCCATTCCAATGCCCAATCACCCCTTCTATAAATAACTGTTTCCCAATGTCCAGCTTAAACATCCCCTGGTGCAGTTTAAGGCTGTATCTTCTTGTCACTGTTCCCTGGGAAAAGAGCTCGACTCCCACCTGGCTACACCCTCCTGTCAGGGAGTTGTAGAGAGTGATGAGGCCTCCCCTGAGCCTCCTCTTCTCCAGGATAAACATTCCCAGCTCCCTCAGCCACTCCTCACAGGACTTGTGTTCCAGACCCCTCACCAGCCTTGTTGCCCTTCTCTGGACACACTCCAGCCCTTCCATGTCCTCCAGCAGATCCACACTCACACCCAGCTTGGTGTCATCTGCAAATCTGCTGATGGTGCACTCGATCCCCTCGTCCAGATCATCAATGCAGATATTGAAATCCACGCTGCTGGCTCTGATCCCTCACCCATCCTGTAGGTGCCCTGTGATGGGACTCAAGGTGATCTGTTCCATCACCTTGCTGGGCACTGAGGTCAGGCTGTCAGGCCTGGAGTTCCTCAGATTCTCCTTCCAGCCCTTCTTGGGGATGGGCTCACATTGGCACCTCCAGTCCTCTGGGACCTCCCTGGTGAGCCAGGACTGATGAGAAATGATGGAGAGCAGCTTGGGGAGCTCAGCCAGCAGCTCCCTCATCCCCCTAGGATGGATGCCATCTGCTCCCAGAGACACCTTTGAGATTTTGAGTGTCTCAGCAGGTCCCCAGCTGCTTCGTCTTGGATTACAGGGGTCTGTTCTGCTCCCTGTCCACATCTACCAGCTCAGGAGAATACTTGTCCTGAGGAAAACTTTTCTTAATATTGAAAATTGAGATAAACAAGGTGTTAAGTTCTACAGCCTTTTCCTCTTTTTTAGTTACTATATTCCCTACTCCGTCCAAGAAAGAGCAGACATTCTCCTTATTCCTCATTTTACTATTAGTTTATTTATATATATTTTTTTTTTTTGGTACAAATAAAAATTTTCACAGAAGTGGTCTGGTTAAGTTATAATAGAGTTTTCACCTCTCTAATTTTCTTCCTGCATGACTTAACAAAATCCTTAAACACTTCCTGACTTCCCTTATCTCATTTCTCTGAGTTTCCACAAAATTAACTTGCCCAGCCAGGCCAGTCATTTTCTTCACTGGCCCATCTTTATGCAGATTGGCACAGGCTGCTCCTTCCTCCTTAAGATTACTTTCTTGAGGTATTTCCATCCTTCCCGGACACCTCTGGTTTTAAGGGCTTTTTCCCATAAAAAAGTCATTACCTGAATTTGTACTTTCCAAATCTGCATCCTGAACAGGCCAAAGTTTGCTCTCCATAACTGCAGTGTAGAAGTTTTGTTGATGACCCTCCTTCTTTCAAAGAATATTGAAAACTCAATTATTTCATGGCCACTGTACCCCAGGCAGCCTCTGACCACCACATCTCCCACCAACGCTTCTCTGTTTGTGAGCAGCAGGAGACAGAGCTTTCCTTGGGAGTGGCAGTGGTGCCAAAAATTTGGTAATAGATTAAACTCCTGAACACCAATGCAGCCTTAAAAAGCAGCATTCTTTATTTGGCTGCATACACAGGGGGACAGCTCCTCCCAAAGCCATGCATGCTGAGTACAGAAAAGTTTCTGTTTATTTTCGGTATTTTGCATAAGTATTCATTGATTGTCCCACTTAAACACACATATGAAAATCATTTCCCCAAAATCATTAACATATATCCCCTCCCCTTCACCCATGCATTCTTCTGTCCTGGGGCTCTCTGTGGTGCTCCCTGGTGGTCGTGGACCCCAATGTTCCAGTCAGCCTGGCTGAGCCGGCAGGACACTGAGGATGGTGAATTCCTATTCCCCTTCTTACACAGCGGGCATTGCGTGGTTTCCAGAGGCCAGAGGATTTGGAGAACAAGCATTGTGTCAGCTCAGCTGGGGTGGGTAATTTATCATCTGGTAACATCAGGTCAGAGAGTGGGCAATGACAACACAGAGTATGTTATGTGAGGTCATCGAGCATTTAAAACATCATAGGCTGTCTCTCTCTATGACATCACAGAGCTGGCTGTGACATCATGGGGGCTGCGTGAAATGACAGGGGCTGTGTGAGATCACTGGGTTGGTCACTCTGCCCCAACCCCCTCAAAGTTTCCCCAGAGAAGTCCAATGCAGTTCATGCCCAGCAGGGTCCCCTGCCCCTCTGCATCCCCTGGTCCACCTGGAGCCACAGCCTCCCCCAAGGATGTTCCACAAATCAACCCCCAGAGCCTGACACATGGAAAAGGGGCCAGGACTGTGTGACCAGGACACCAAGCACGTGGATAATCCAGGTCACTGGGGCCTGGTTTGGGTTCCCCAGGCAGGAAAGATGTCTGGCAGCTGGAGCAGGGTGAGGGAAGGGCCTCCAAGGTGGGGCTGGAGCCCTTTGGCTGTGAGGAGAGGCTGAGGAGCTGGGCTTGTCCAGTCCAGAGCAGGGAAGGCTGAGGGGCTCCTCATCCCAGCCTGGACTAGAGGAGACAAATGAGTCAGGCTGCTTTCAGCATTTTCTCAACAACAAAATCACACGATTCCCCTCTTCTCCATCCACCACTGACAAATTTGCAAATTGGGCATTTTTCTACCTGCTTTAAGTGCACTCCAGTCAGAGAATCCTTGTAAAACACCTTAATTGCATTAACACGGGTAACAGAAGAATCTTCATCAAAAATTGTTTCTGTATACAAATCCCTTGTGACTGGTGGATATGTCAGATGCTGCTGGGACATCTCACATTGCTGAGGGAGGAGTTTTGCTTGTTTTTGTAATTGTATCATGTTTACATTTTTGTTATTTTTATGTTTGCAATGAAGAGACAATTTCTATGCCTCTGAGTCTCAGCAGTTCCTGACCCCCAAAGGACACAAACTTGATGAGTTGTGGTTCCCACTGCAGTGGTGGCACTCGCACCTCCCTCCATCCCCACAGCAGAGCTCCCTTGTCCCAGAAAGTCCCTGGCAATGCAGGGATGAAGGAAAAAGGACAGGCTGTGGGGATCAGGGGCAGGGCACAGCCAGGGATTTGGGGTGGTTGTGAGCCCAGAGCAGGAGCTGGCCCTTGGCTTTGGTGAAGCTCATCCAATTGTCCTGGGCCCATGGCTCCAGCCTGTGCAGATCCCTCTGCAGAGCTTCCTGCCCTGCAGCACAGCCACACTCCCAGCCAGCTTGGGCTCACCTGGACACTGACTGAGGGTGCCCTCCATGGCCTCATCCAGATCAGCAATAAAGAGATTGAACTGCCCTGGCCCCAGTCCTCTGCTCTGGGGAGACTCCTGGATGTGGCTCTGTTGCCCAGCACTCCTTGAGCTGGACTTCAGTTTTTTATGGAGCTGTGCCTGCCTTTGATTTTGTTTGCTGACAATGAATGAACATCCCTCTGTGTCTCAGGCAGCTCCTTCTCCAAGGAAAGCAGGTGGGAGTTTCTGCCAAGGAGCTGAAAGCTGCAGGGAAAGGCTGGAGTGGAAGAAGCTCAGATTTGCTCTGAGTCCTGGGGTGTGGATGAGGGAAATGGTGGGGTGGGTGTAGGGACAGAGTCTGATTGATTGTCACACATAAAGGGTTTTTATTTTCATATCTGTTCAGACTGCATGAGGAGGTGCTCAGGATCAATATCAACTGCAGATTGTTGGCATCGATCTATAAATAGGAAAACAAAACTAAACAGGATTAATAAAACCCCTGGTTTGTTTTTTTTAATATAGTGTATTCTCTCTGAATACACTTCTGAAATCTGTATAAATAACTGTAGAAGAATTAAGACTTAAAATGAAATTATTCCCAGGGGGTTGTCTTGTTCGGGTGTTTGGAAATTTTAATGAGCCTTTGTCACTGAATTCCTGAACTGAAGAGCTGAAGACTGAGCAAGCCTCTGGAGAAATAAAATTCATCAGGGAACCTCCATGCTGCTGAGGATCCATCCTCAGCAGAACAGGAATTAATAGATTCCAGGACTTTCCAGGCTGCTCAAGAGCTGTGAGCTCACTGAGGCAGAAAGAAAATGCTCTTACCAGTTAAAGTTAGAAAGTGGTATGTTTATTACAATGGCAGGCACACCCGAGAGAAATCTCTCACAAGGATGTGCGATGTACACAGGGCTCTTGTCTTCTTTTATCCACAAAAGTCTTACATATTCATATCATTACCCAGTACACCTGCACATATGCATTACCAAATCCCCCCTAGCCCCGCTTCGTATTACAATTAGCTCAAAGTTGTTTTATTCTTGCGCAGCTCCTTCCTTCCAATGGGTCGTTGGGTGTTTGAAATGGGTCAGTGGTCTCCTAATGATGAAGTCAGGGAGTCTTCCTCACCTTCAACTTTTCACCTTTGTCTTGTTGGCAGGTTCTCTGGCCCTTTGGCCACAGTTCAAGGTCCCAGCTTGGTTCTGGCTGGTTTTGGGGTCCAGGTGCAGTTATGGTTTCTTCACTATAACCATATCCCAACTGTCTGTCTTGACATAACAAAGTCAAGCAAGTGATTTATTGTCTTGGCTCTACTGGCTCAGCCACTTTCTACACTCCTTCTACTCTAATCATTATATGTATAGCTTCTGTCCTTCAGCTAAGCTCTTAACCCTTTGATTTTTGCTTCCTTACTCTTTCCCATGCCTCCAAATCAATAGTAGAAAAGAGTACTTTAACTACCACACTCCCTGCCCTGAGTCCTATTGCCTCCTGTAAAGGGGCTTGTATGTTTTCTTTTGTTTGTTTTCTGGTCCAGGACGCTATAGGACTATTTGGCGGAAAATCCTCATCTTCACTATTTTCATGATCACTGTTAAGCATTGGGGGATATAACTTAGGGGTAAGTGAGGGAAGAGATGGCTCAGCTTGTTTCTTCCTTGAGGGAGCTGGAGTAGGGATAGGAGTTAATGATCCCTTTGAATCTTCCTTTTCCTTTGACTTTTCAGGGGGTGGTCTGTACAGGTCAATTAGTTCCTGTTCTTGTGCCTCTATTTGATAAACCTTATCAGAACGAGTACAGTGCTGGTTTATTGAGCACAGACTGCAGCATCGCTTAGGGTTCCCTCTATTAGCTTTTCTGTCCTTTTCAAGGGCCAATACCAAGGGATCAGAGCAGGGTCTGATGCTGCAATCCCTCTGCCACTTGGGATGATTCCTGAGAGAGAGAAAATCATATCTGCATATGTCACCTCCTCCCATTTCTGTCCTCTCCTGCAATGAAATCTCATAGTCTAAAGTTCCAGCTGGTGGCCATCTGAGACCTTCTCCCAGCTTATAGAGAGGCCATCATTGCATGCAAAATTTGATCAAACTTCACTTATTTTCAGTGTCCCCATCTCCTACTAACTCTTTCCAGTGTTAAAACACAGCCTAAAGGTCTAGCCTTAGAAATCTCCTTGCTTTGACTAGCACCCATTATCTCCTTGTGTTACCCTGCTTCCACCCAAATTTCTCTTCACACAGCCTCACAGTCCTTTCCCAATCTTCCCCCCCCCCACACACATGCCCAAGTTGCAGGTACTAAATGTGATTTTTGCACACACAAACTTTAGAATATTAGGTTCAAAATCAGCTTGTTAGGATGCCTTAATTTACACTGAGGGCATAGCCTTTACCATCACTCAGAGGAACAATACTAACATTTTTCACAAGTCCTGCATTTTAACAGTAACCACACAGGGTGCCATCCTCTAGAAGCCCCAAAAGCCTCATAACACTGACACAGACAAGCTATTCCACTTCTCCTCTCTTGAATGTCCAGACACTCTTGTGCAGGCTGTTCCCAGTCCAAAGCTATCAATCTTCCTGCTGAGGTTCTATATATTCCTTCCAGATGAACCTTATAATTTCCTCTTTCTGTCCAACAGTTCACTGGATTCACAAATTCCCGATGATCCAGTCCAAACCAGTGAGGGAGGGGGATTCCTTCTGTTCTTCTAGCCATGATTTAAAATATCAAACCACCACAATATAACTCTGGCAGTCCACAAACACAACCCCCTTATATTTTAAATTCCCAAGGGTCAGGAACACACCACTGCAGGAAGGAAGTTCCTTTAGTTTGTCTTGCCAGATTTGCACCGTTCTTTCATCCTCTCTCAGCTGAGGGTAGTTCCCAGTCAAAAGCCAAATAAGAACTACTTTGGCTTGAGTATACTCCTCCCAAAACCACCTCATCTATTCTACTCCCTCTAAACTTACAGTGGTCCAGTCCCCTTTAAAACTCTCCTGGCTCAAGCTGAAACCATCTAGAAATAGCCTGGCTAGATGGCCAAGCCCCTTCAGCTTGGGATCGAGCTTCAACAGCCACTTCTATCAGCAAACTACAACAGAGCAGCCAACAACACAGCCCGAGTAAACAACACAGGAAACAGAACAAAATTACCTGTTTGCTGCAATTATAACTTTGGTCACAAGGTGGCAATCTTACTGTAAAATACAAAATGACCAGTGGCAGCAGGGGACTGGTTCGGCCCGAAAACCAAGTGTTACAGGAAATCCCCCACAAACAAAAATTCCCCAAGCACAACCTGAATCCGAAAGTCAAAAGCACTGCGGGGAAGGGTATCTCTTTATTGAGCGACAAGGTATCCACCTCTTTTCAACACAGCACACAGCATGAGGCAATTTTAAACAGTCACCCCAATCACTTCGCCCTTCTCCAGCCACTTGCCTCGTACTAAGTGGTTCTCACCAATCACACTCACAGTCACTCACACAGTCAGGACACAGTCAAAATAGCAATGATCACAATATCAGCAATATTATACAACCATCATTATATGTATAATTTCTATTCCGTAGTTAAACTCTTACCCTTTGATTTTTGCTTCACAAAGATTTTATGATAGACACAAAAACAATCAAGGGGTTGTATCAGTATGCTCTGTCTAGAGTGTGGTGAAAACAGCTTGAAAAATGCCCTATTTACAAAATTGTCATTGGTGGATGGAGAAAGGGAGGTCATGCTGCATTGATGCTGAGGAAATGCTGAAATCAGCCTGACTCATTTAAACTCCTCCTGTCTTTTCTGAGATGAGGAGCCCCTCAGCCTTCCCTGCTCTGGGCTGGACAAGCCCAGCTCCCTTGGCCTCTCCTCACAGCCAAAGGGCTCCAGCCCCACCTTGGAGGCCCTTCCCTCACCCTGCTCCAGCTGCCAGACATCTTTCCTGCCCTGGGGAACCCAAACCAGGCCCCAGTGACCTGGATAATCCACGTCCTTGATGTCCTGGTCATACAGCCCTGGCCCCTTGTCCCCATGTCAGGCTCTGGGGGTTGATTTGTGGGACATCCTTGGTGGAGTCTGTGACTCCAGGTGGACCTGGGGAATACTGGGGGACAGGGGACCCTCCTAGGCATAAACAGCATTGGACTTCTCTGGGGAGACTGTGAGGGGAGGCTGGGGCAGTGTGACCAGTCAGGGTCACCTCCTGCAGGTGGAACTGGAGGCACTGCAGGTCAGGGACAGCCACTCTGTGTCTGGAATGCTCAGAAGATGCTCAGCTCGGGCAGCTCCTGCAGCCCCAGGGCCAGCCACACTGCCCAACACAGCAGCAGAGAGTTGGCCCTGGGGCTCCTCAGGCAGCTGCTGCTGCCCCAGGGACAGGGCAGCCTCTTGCCAGGGCTCCTCTGCACCCCAGGGGCTCCTGCTCTGCTCCTGGCACATGCCAGCTGCCCACAGAGCCTGTGCCAGGGGAACATGTCTGTGCTGGCCTGAGCAGCCATTGCTGCAGCCCCTGCCCTGCTCCCAGAGCCCCGAGCTGGGGCTGCTGCTCTGCAGAGCACGGGGGCTGTGCTGCCCCAGCCCTGGGCTGCCTCTGCTGGGCTCTGCTGCTCAGCCTGGAACACAGGCAGCTGATGGTGCTGCCTGCACTGACCCCCTCCCACACAGGCTCTGCTGGGGCCATGCAGGGGCTCAGAGGTGCCTGCCTTGTTCCAGGGCTGCCAGATGGCCTTGGGGCTGCCCTGCATCCTCCTGGGGAAGGTCCCTGAGGCTCAGAGCAGTCAGTTCCCAGACTCCTTTCCCTGTGCCTGCTGTGTCCCTGGGGCTGCTGAGCTCTCCTTTGCCTGTTTGTTTCCAGATGAGGAACTGTTGGCACCTGGTGGGTTAATGCAATGCTCACTCTTCCAAACTCCCAAGCCTATAAAAAACTCTCACTGCTTCTTCTGTAGGAACATGTTAAATACACTAAAGGAAGAAGAATGGGAGAGTAAGCAGCCCTGTTATGCCCCTGGGAGGCCCAGCCCAGCCAGACCTGTTCCATGCTCCCTTGGTTCCACGAGGTCCTCACAGTGTCACAATGGTCTCCATAAGAAGGAAACAACGGAGCCCTGGTGTTGCAGGGGCACATGAGGGGCAGTCACCAGCTACCAAGGCCAGCCAGACTTGATTATATTGGCAGATTTTGTCTGTGAGCAATCTCCAGACATATGGAATTTTAGAGGCAGAATCCCAATTTCAGGCATAAACATCTAGAGGAGAAGGATGATTCTTTCTCATCGGAAGGAAAGCACAGAGCCCAAGAGTTTCAAAGGCCGAAGAGGAAAGAAGTGGCACCTGGGAGGCCAGGCCAGCCAGACTTGTTTGTCCTGGAAGGAATCCTTGGATCCACAGAATTTGGGAGGCAGAATCCTGCGGAGACCCAGAAAGGCATTCCCAGTTAAGGAACATGAGAGGCCTCTCTCACTGCCTTCTCTTGATAACAATCCTGTTTTATCCGGCAAAAGCAACTCCTCTTTTGTTCCCTAAGTCAACCCTGTTTCCTCTGCCTGTCCGTCAGCCTTTTAGTGACTCTCACTTAAACTTCCCTGTCCTTTAGTAATTGGTCCCAAGGGATCTGACCACCCTGTTTCCCATGTATCAAACCTAAACCCTCCCTCAAGGCCTTTGCCTGTGTTCCCTGAACCCTGGACGATGCAAAAGCGTGGCTGAAATAAACATCTCTGTAAAACCCCTGCAAAGGCCTGTCCTGCTCTTTTACTTGCTATCACCCTATGCAACAACTAAAACCAACAAATGGCGCATCGAACAGGAACATCTGCATCTGCACCACCCCGAGACTGTTTTTTGACCACACTGTGGTGAGTTTGAAACTTTTGGGCACTCTTCTTTTTTTTCCTTTTACTCTCGACTGTTGAAAAAAAACTTAGGGTGAAATGCCAGTGAGATACTTCTGCCCATCTGACGAGTGAGAAATCTATCTCCAATTTAAGAACATTCTTCATCGCAACACTTCTGAGTTTTATTTAAAAGACAATTTAAAGTTTTTCGTAAGCTGGCTGTGTGAACATTGTCCTTACGTTTCTGAAAAGTCATTTTTAAATGAAGATTTTTTAGATAAAGTATTTAGAAAATTGCAACAAGAAACAGATCCAGTGAGAGAAAGAACTCTTCACTTGTTTATTTTAATTATTCTAGGTTTTCAGTCTTCTAATGACTGTTCAGAAAATGCTGAACTCCAGCCAAATACCTCTCCTCCGCGTTCCTCTTCTCCTACAGCCCCTCTTTTGTCACAAGAAAAGTTTTCTTTTTCACGTTCTCCCCTCACCCCTACTGTACAAAATGGCGTTGACCACATGGCTGGACACACGGAGCCCCCCCCCCCCGGTCCCCTTTCTGAGTCGGGTCCCTCCCCTCCTGTTCAGGACCCTGCCCCCAGGACCACTCCGCCCCCCGAACAGCCCTGCCAAGCAGCTGCTGCGACTGAGAGCCCGCGGCCAACCTGCCGGCGGCCGCAGCCGCGCCGAAGCTGCCCCGAAGCCAAAAGCAGCGGTCCAGCCTCAAAAGTCCCTCACCAAAAGCCACGCCCGCAGCAGCAGCAGCGCGCCATGCTGCCCGCACACCTGCCGTGCTGTCCTCTCGCCTGCGCCGCCAAAAAAGAGAGCGAGAGAACGAGACCGCCGCGGGCGCGCACCGCACCCCCAGCACAGAGCTGCTCGTGCATCTCAAGCTCTGCCTCTACCTGCCCGCAACAAAAACAACCTAGCCAACACCAGAACGTCCAGCAACACAGCCACAAACACAAACTCACTAATAAAAGCAAAAACATCATTGCTACAAAAGTCTTAGGAACTGTAAAGTGGTTCAATGTGAAAAACAGATACGGATTCATCACTCGAAATGATACCAAAGAAGATGTGTTTGTCCATCAAACTGCAATCAAGAAAAATAACCCCAAAAAATGTCTCCGCAGTGTAGGAGATGGAGAATCAGTGGAATTTAATATAGTACAGGGAAGAAACGGCCCTCAAGCAGACAATGTTACCGGCCCTGGTGGACTCCCAGTGCAAGGAAGCATCCATGCACCAAACTGCAGCTACTACTTACATTTTAAAAGACATTGTCCATTTCACAACAACCAAAGAAATAAAGCTCAAAGCCAGCAGCCATCAAGTCACAGCAGCAACCCAGAAGCAAAAACAGCACAAAAAAACAGTCAGCTGTCCTGCAACTATGAGTCCATTCCTGCATTTACAAAACCTGCCAAACAAATAAATGCCTTCACCCAATCCCTATTACCTCCCTACATTCCTCTCACTTTCCCCTTTTTTTATCCACAAAATAAGTCCTTTCAAAATTTCCCCAAATCCCATTACCCTTTTTCTATGTTCCCTCAAATTCCTTCCCCCCTCTCTCCTCCCTTATCCCCATCCCACAGCCAAGTTTCTCCCTACCTTTGTTACCCAGCTCCCAATCTGCTTTCCCAAAATTCCTTTTTAATACAAAGGGGGGGATGATATGGGAAGGGGGGGAAAAAAGAAAAATTTCTCAAAGTAACAATTTTTGTTTTTTCTTTAAAATTCATTATTTCTATTTAGAGTTTTAACAGGTGCAACACCCCCATTCTGCTATCTACATTGCTAACAGCCATCAGAAGCCAGTCCACGCTGAAGAATTCCTTTCCTGACTTAGTTTCCTGACAAGCCATGCTGAAAAAATGTCACCTTTTTCCTGAAAATTCCAAGATGCTTCAAAAATTTGTTTAAATATTAGAGACTTAAAAAATTGCTTGCATTTTGAAAATTGTTTTATGAATGTTTTTAACTGTTTTTGTTATTTTATTTAGTTTTGTATTTTAGAATGTTTTGTTTAGTTGCCTTAACCATTTCATTTTAAAATCCTTAAAAGAAGCCTTTTTTAATTAATAAAAAAATGAGGAGTTGCGGAGACCCAGAAAGGCGTTCCCAGCTAAGGAACATGAGAGGCCTCTCTCACTGCCTTCTCTTGATAACAATCCTGTTTTATCCGGCCAAAGCAACTCCTCTTTTAATCCCTAAGTCAACCTTGTTCCCTCTGCCTGTCTGTCAGGCTTTAAGTTACTCCCATTTAGTTTCCCTATCCTTTAGTAATTGGTCCCGAGGGATCTGCCCACCCTGTTTCCCACCTAAACCCTCCCTCAAGGTCTTGCCTTTGTTCCCTGAACGCTGGACGATGCAGAAGCGTGGCTGAAATAAACATCTCTGTAAAATCCCTGCAAAGGCCTGTCCTGCTTCCTTTACCTGCTATTCTAGCAACAACAAAAACCAACACAACAAGATGAGGTTTAACAAGACCAAGTGCTGGGTCCTGCACTTTGGCCACAACAACCCCTGCAGTGCTCCAGGCTGGGGACAGAGTGGCTGGACAGCGGCCAGGCAGAAAAGGACCTGAGGGCAGTGATGGACAGCAGGCTGGACATGAGCCAGCAGCATGCACAGGTGGGCAGGAAGGCCAAAGGCTCCTGGCCTGGATTAGGAATGGTGTGGCCAGCAGGAGCAGGGCAGTGATTCTTCCCCTGTGCTCAGCACTGGTTGGGCAGCACCTTGAGTGCTGTGTCCATTTCTGGCCCTCCAATTTAGGAGGGATATGGAAGGGCTGGAGCATGTCCAGAGAAGGGCAAAAAGCTGGTGAGGGGTCTGGAACACAAGTCCTATGAAGAGTGCCTGAGGGAGCTGGAGATGTTTATCCTGGAGAAGAGGAGGCTCGGGGGAGACCTCATCACTCTCTACAACTCCCTGACAGGAGGGTGCATTAGGGTGGGTGTAGGGCTCTTTTCCCAGGGATCAGTGACAGGACAAGAGGACACAACCTTAAGCTGCACCAGGGATATTTAG
>JAREIS010001800.1:0-16962 GCA_030060385.1 Muscicapa striata striata
AGACAGTATAGAGTTTATGCAAAATCTAGTAAAACTCACGTGTCAGGGAATGATTTTCTCTGCACACCTGGGCTATGTGTGGATGAAAGGATTTCTGTTGCACATCCAGGCCAGAATCAAGTAATGCCTTGACTCTCTAACACTAAATATATCAAGTTAAAAGCAGATTGTTGGGGCCACATGTGAGTCATCCAACGGCTGCTCTGGAAGACAAGCATTAGTTTCAGGCAGCCAGGAGAGGAGCTTTAGAAATGCAAATTAACACTGCTAGGAAA
This sequence comes from Muscicapa striata striata, assembly GCA_030060385.1. Lineage (NCBI taxonomy): Eukaryota > Metazoa > Chordata > Aves > Passeriformes > Muscicapidae > Muscicapa > Muscicapa striata. The sequence continues at coordinate 276 of JAREIS010001800.1, forward strand.
AAGTACTCATTTATCATTTGAATTACAGGGTTACAAGCTGTCCTCGAAATAATACCCAACCAGACAGATTGAGATCCTGACCATCCTGCAGATCCAATCATGCCAAGGTAGAAGGTGACATTTACAGAAAATTAAATGACTGAAACCGCTGTTTGCAAATAGGTGATAACTGAAAACTGCTGAAACATAGAACAACGGAAATAAGAAAGTTGCTCATATTCTGGTCCAAAGGTAGAAAGGACGAAAATGGAACATGTTTTAGTGGTTCCCTGGCAGACCATGGGGCAGACGAATGTTGTTGCTCCTCAGATGTCCTGCAGCAACTCTCATCTTTTTCCCATGCATGACACCTTGCTGAGTGCAGCTCATTCAGCAGGTGAGCAAGGGGATGCAGGTGGCAGCCAGGCCTGATCCAGAAACGGCTACAAAAGGACAGGGACTGAGGGCACTGAGAATAATCCCAAAACCAAAGAGGACCCAGGAAAAAAAGACTGAAACAATGGTAATTAAAATCAGTAAACATAATTACTGAGAAAATTAGAAGAGGGTTTGAACAGAGTAAAATGAATGTCTTTACAGATGTCTCTGGGCCAGGGACTTGTACAAAAGGAAGTAACAAGACAAACCGTCAGTATCAGAAAATATTACTAATTGACACAAACTGCTGCTCAGCCAAGTACTTCCTCAATTCCTGAACTTCGAGAAGGAGAAACACTTAACAGAGCTGTGAATATCGGATGTTATACTAAAGGAGGGGTGAATATTAAGGGGGGCATGCAGCAGGTGGATCGGGAAATCTGAATCTGCCAGTTACCTCAGCCACTGGGGAAAGGGAGGAGATGCAGACGAGAAAATGAGGATAGAAAGGAGGCTGCATTTTAGAGACCGCATGGCAAATGCTGCACGGCCTCTGCCTTTGTTCATCAATAAAGTCACTTAGGATAATGAAAAGTAAATGAAGACCCTTCAAACCAGCTTTCCCCACCCCTCCCTCCTTCCAGCTGCACCTCCTGCCCCAGCAGTGCAGGGTCTGAGAAAGGGCGCACTCTGTTTTAAAAAGTCCAAGGGTTTATTAACCATAGCATAAAAGTACAACAAAAGACTGAATAGGCAGGAAAATCAGTGCTGGGAACACAGGACTAAACCCCCACGTGCTCACCTACAGAATGGATGTTCTGCCTTTTATGTCACCTCCCAAAGTCTTGTTGGTGAACTCCTTCTCTGCTGTCCATGGCTGGAGACACTTTCTTACAGCTTGGCTGCAGGTCAGGTGTAGGAACAAGCCGGCCCTCCCCAAATGCCCCGACTACCTAAGCCATGTCTGACAACAATACAAGGGGGAGGTGAAAGAGGACTATGGGAGGATAGATTACAGTAACATCATTATGCATCCACAAAACTTATCTTTAGCATACACACACTGTTCATGCTTTAATTCTGAGAACCAACCATCACATTACTCATCTATAACAACCGTGACTGTGCCGGTCCCCCCAAATCAGAGGGGGATGGAGCAAGCGCCAGTCCCCCAAATCGGTGTCGGCTGAGACTACCGCTGGCCCCCTGGGTATTGCATCAGCCTAATACATGTTTACAAAAGGTTATACATACTCAAACATTTTAAATAATTCCTTCCCAATCCCACCTTTTTAAAGTATGTGCATTTCTCTCAGTCCTGATCATTTGTTACTTTTCAAGACATTCAACAGCTTTCCATTCCATCATTTATTAACTGTCAACATTAAAACAACTCTTCACTAACATTGGTATCACGACACAACATTCGCATTGAAAGATCTCTAAACTTTAGCAAAACCTCTTCTACAAATTCAACCTTATAAAACACTTAGTCTTCACTCTATACGATTGCTCAAGCCTACACTGTATTGTATTTATCACAGTGGCCCTGAGCTCAGAGCCAGGCTTGGGCTAGGGAGTGCAACTGGGACTGCCATTGGGCTTAGGTCCAAGAATGGTGTTGGCCTTAGGCCAGGAATTTGGACTGAGTTTGAGAGTTCAAGCTAAAGCTGGCATTGGAGTGTGGGCTGGCACTCAAAGCTGCATTTAGGGCTTGAGACTGCCATTGGGGTTGGGCTTAGGGTTGCATGTGGGGCTGTCTTTGGACTTAGCACTAAACGTGGCATTTGGTTTAGGGCTGAGCATTTGGCAAGGGGCTGGAATTGGGGCTGGGCTTTGCAGTTAGGGCTGGGTTTTAGATTAGAGCTGGAATTGGGGTTAAGGCTAAAGCTGCCATTTGCCTTAGGCCTGGCTTTGAGGTTGGCTCTGGGGCAGCACCAGTCTGGCACTGGGATGAGATTAAATCCAGGGCCGTGAGTGTGTCTCAGCATGGAGTGAGACTGAGCTCAGGATCAGGGTGAGCTTTGGGACCGAGCGCACGCCCAGACGGACAGGGGAGATGTCGCTGCAGGATGTCCCTGGCATCGTCACTGCCCTGCTCAGGCACCAGACTACCCACACAGACCACACAGACCACACACCATTGACCACGCACCACTGACTACATCCAACTGACCACACCTATTACTATAATTGGGGTTGGTGTAGGAGGCAAAGACGACATGAACTCTCAGTGATGCCTATGACAAAAACTTTTTTTGTTGTTCGGGACCCTTCTTAAATTAAGGGTTTGAATGTCCCGGATATACACATGTGATTGCTTGGGGTCTTAACACACCCATTTCCCTGGCCAATGATGCATCTGCACTTAGGGTTCAATGTATTGGCTGTGATCCTTTGTATGTGTTCAAATCCATCTGACCATCGCTCACCCAGGGACCCATTTACTTCTAGGCTGCTGTGGTGGGTTTTAAAGATTGCCTGACATTTTTCTCTGCTGGACCTGGGAAGCCTCCTTTGGACCAGACAAGGACCAATCGATATCTGATTTTTAATAGTGACACATTGTTACACCAATGAGAAAGTGTATGTGTCTTTGTGAAACACACATGTAAAGGCAAAATAACCCCATGAAAGTTCTCTTTCCCTTCCAGTCTCAGTACAGGTAACACCGGCCCGGGCCCCTGCGTGCAGCCAGCCCGCCTGGCCTGCCGGCCCGGGCCCGGGCTGGGCTCTGACTCTGGGCCCCGTTTTTGGCCGGGGTCCTGATAGAAAGGGGGAGGGGAGGCCCAGACGGCTGCTAAGATCTTAGATTGCCCAGCCTGGCCCAGCCAGGGAGCCCGTGGCTCAGCAGAACATGAAGCTGGCATTCAAAGCCTGCCCTGCCGCCGGCCCGCAGGGCCTCCACCCTCGGCAGAGCGGCTCTGGGCTCGGCCTGGGGCAGAGACAGCCGGGCCCTGTGCCGGCAAGGCCTCCTCCAACCTCTGCCTGCTGGGCAGGGGAGGGAAACCCATCAGCCCGCGGCTGGAATTGAATGGAGCAAAGGCCAGGAAACAGCCACGGAGCCACAACAACCACCACCGCCTTCTGGCTGGGCCCTTACGATCCTCGCCAGCCCCAGCGCGGTCTGAAATGCTGCACCAAAACTGCTCCAGCCGCTGCCCGGGCAAGGTACTGACTCTTTCATTACCCAAAATGAGACTTGCAGACACTTTGTTCTCTCTCCTGAGTGAAAGGAAAGGACCAAGATGGTAAGAGAAACAGAAAACACTGAAGTCAGGCAAAGGGAAGGGTCAGGTCCCAGATGAGGGAAGGAGGAGAGTCAGGGACAGAAATTTCTCCTTTTTTAAGCTGTGAAGAAGAGACTCTTGTTTTCATATAACACATAAAAATATTATAGAGTAAATGGATCTGTTCTAACTGTAAATATGAACAAAGACATTGGTGTTAGATTAAGTAGATGTTGAAATAGCTGTGATCCCTTAAGTTTGAATATTAAAAAGATGATGACGTGCTGCTTCCCGGGGAAGAAGAAAAGAAGATAAACCTCTGTTTTTTCAAAAACAATAGAAGCCTTTTTTTTAACTGTTACAATTCTTAAAGTGTGCCCCATAGTTGATATGGTCCTCAATAATAGTTCTAGGAAAACTGAACGTTAAAAAAAGGATTTTTACATAGTCATCAAAATTCCATTCTCCCAGACACCTAATCACTGTAACATCAAAGCTATGAGAAAACTGTTCTTTTGGAGAAATCTCCAGAGACTGAAGACGGAAGTCTCCTCTCCCAATGAATTAGTAAAAAACTATTTTAGAGATGGTAAACTGACAGTTGTTTTCTAAACATTTTCAGTGCGAAAGAAAGGAAGTGTGTAGGGGGAGAAAGAGTAGTCTAAAGTTTCATTCTAAGGTTTCTTTCTTTTTCTTCTAGTTTCCAGTAACAAAGTTTCTCTTTGTACCTTTAAAGTTCAGCCTCTTTTGCCTTCCTCCTAATCCTATCTCAAAACAAGAAAATTTCAAATTAGCAAACAAAAACCACTATACCCTGGACGACCAAACCTGTTGGGGATCATGGACTAAAATGAAAATTCACTCATAAACAAGTGTCTTTCTCATTTGCCTTCGATGCTATCGCCCATGGAACACAAGTAGGAGCCACAGCTAGCTATACAGGACTCAGGGATTGCTGGCTTTGCGGAGAGGGGCAACAATGGAACATTCCCTTAACAGGGGAACCATCAAGCAATTGGTCAGATTGGAGCCCCTACAGCATACACAACACTAGTGCTCAATGGAGATAGGCAGGATTTTCCTTGGGAAAGCCCCTTCTCCAATGACTACCTATCAACGAGTCAGTCACACACAAAGGACTGAACAACTCTGGAGCAAATCTCGGCCACTCTTCTGGTAACACAACTGGGTGGGTCGATGTCAGCCAATGTGGGAAAACTGTCTTTTTGAAAGGCATAGTGGAAATGAGTCAGTGAGGATGAACACCATCTGCCCCCTTCCAGATGCATCTTGGTGGCTCTGTGGGAATGGAATAGCATTAAACAATTACCAGGTAACTGGACTGGCCCATGGACCATGGGATACCTTCTCCCTCAGTTACAGGTTACAAATCAAACAAATGAAATGACCAGTGGTATTCAAGGACTATGGGAGAACAGACTCACTGAGACAACACCCAATAACCCACCAGTGTGATACTGCACCAGGTTTCACAGTTTTGTTAGGTTGTTGTTCCAAATTTAGGAACTGCACAACTGCAAAAGGCCATTTCAAGCATCTCAGCCAAAATAGAATTGATTGCTAATTCAACAGCAGATGCCTGAAGAAGACTACAAACTGAAATAAACTCACTCAAAGAAGTAGTTTTTCAGAACCGCATGGTGTTAGATAAGGTAACAGCCAGATGGGAGGAGTTTGTATTCCAATTTAGAGCAATTGTTGCACTGACATAGATCAGCCACGGCAAATAGCAGAGGATATCCATACCATTTGGCAACAGGCAAAATCACTCCCTGAAGCGACCAAAGACAATACATCTTGGAGTAAACATTTGTGGGAAACTCAAACATCTTGGCTACGTAATCTGAACTGGCTAACACAACTTTTTGTAGGAATTTCAGGAGCTGGAATACCAATCCTAGGAACCGGCATGAAGTGCCAGTGTTTTGTATGGTATTGGAAACAAACTACCATCACGTATCACAAATGGGACCAAAACAAAATGAGATACACGATTGAAACAGGTAAGTATTTTGAGACCACAACAAGACTATAGTTGCAAAAGAAATTGCAAAGGATATAAGAAAGGGCTGGCTTGATGCCAAGGCAATGAGAGAATTGAGCTACACAAAACACTGTAGCTGTGCAGGAAGAAGTAGTTACGTGGTAACAGGGTATGGGAATAAAGCACTTGTTAAAAATCAGCAAATTTAGCAGAACAAGCTAACTGCAAAAGCTAACCACTGCCTATTTGAGCAGACAATCCTACAGAGCATGTCCAGGAAGCAGGGGTGGAGAGTTCAGCCCCAGGAAGGCTCATGAGCCTTCATCCAAAGGACCAGCAGGAGGCTGACCACCACCTCCTGCAGAAACCATGCATGTGCTACAAGGGCTCACATAATCATGCCATTAGAAAATATGTTGCAATGTGAAGATTAGGAAAGAATAATGTGCACACTTAGTCAAAATGTATACAAGCTAGTAGTGTGCAAAGAATGGACGGGTGAGTTTGTGGTGGAGCAATGCCCCTCACTCTGGCATCAAATAAACAAATACCTGCCCTGTAGGCCTTATACTACGGAGTACTGATTTCTTGCCTAGTTTTCAGGCATCAGAATGGAGTGGATTTCAGCATCATCCTGCCCAGGAAAGACTTTGGTCCAAGCCTGCATCCCTGTTTCAGATTGTACAGGAATACTGTGGAATTCTTCCTGCTCTACCTGGAACTGTGCAGCAGTGCAGAAGTTCAGCTACTACAGCCCTGCATGGGAGAGACTTTAATTCATCTAGCAAGTGTTTCCAAAGGCCTTGTGTGCAATCCTTGCTTGGTTTCCTGGGAATGTTGGAATCCATTTGGCTTTTCCTGCATGTGTTTGCTGATGATTGCATTTGGAAATAGACAAGAGATTATTCGAAGCTTTCTATATTGCCATAGCTGGACTTCCCAGTTTGTGGCTCTCCACTGCAATGCTCAGCAGGCACCCAGTTCTGTTTGGACATGAGCTACCACTGCCAGACACGCAGCAACTGGAGCACTGAACATCAGGCATTGGGCTAATGTTTTTATTGGAACACAAGGAAACATGACAATATGTGGGAGTTGCAGGCACAGAAAGCTCTCAGGGCCTTGTGCATACAGGCTCAGTGATAGAGATGGATACAATATTTGACCTAAGGCCTAGGAGAAAGCTTGGAGAATGAGGACAATGAAAATAAAGCAGATATAAAACCAGAATATAAGTTCATCTTTTAAGTAGAAATATGTTTTATGCAAACGGAGATATGCATTATGTAAGCAAAGCAACATGTCAAGTAAGAGAGTAAAAGAGTGTAATGTTTGGGAATAAAACCTGTTATAAAGTTAGTTAGAAGTTTCAGATGTATCAATGTAGGTTTGTGAAGTGTTATATAATTGGCTAAAAATGATGCATTGGGGCAAAGCTGCAAAACATAAAACAATTCTTAATTTGTGTAAAAAGACGTTACCAAGTTTTGTAAAATATGTGACTGGCTAAAAACCAGTAGGCAGTAATGCAGTAATTCCCCTAAGAGGGAATTAGAGGGCTTCTGATATGATGGCATTAAATGTAACACCTTTAATGTCTCACCCTTTTAGGAGACTGATGCCATGAGGCAATATACCACCTAGAAAAGTCTCTCAGTTGCCCTGTCTCACATAATTTTGATCTCCCAATAGCAGTGCATCTGTACAATCTTATTGTCCCGTGAAACTCGGCAGCTGATGGTGTTCTGGTGCTACTGCCAATCCTTTCCATGAAAAAAATCATTTCAGGACCAACAGCTTCTGCCTCCTGACAGAAACAAAGAGTTGCCAGCAGTTGGTGCAGGTGTTCCTGCCAAGAGCCCCTGTAGGATGGAGCACGGCCCCCAGTGCACGTGGGCTTTGGCTCCCTCTGGCACAGAAGCCCCCCAGGGCACAGGTCTCTGGGGCAGGAGCCGGGCACCAGCGCTGCCGGGGCTCGGGGGGTGGCAGGTCTGCTTGGGCTGGGACTCTGCCGCTCCTGCTGATTGCAGTGCTCACCGGGCCCCAGGGCTCACAGCAGCATTCGTGCCCTGGCCCACACGTTCCTGTCTGTGTCACACCCATGGGTTTAGAATGGCCACCAGCCGGGACATGTCCCAAGGAGGCCGAGCCAGCTTCTGTGCAAGGCCCGGCTGGTGCCTGCATCCAGCTTGGCCCATCCCCTCCCATCCCATCCCATCCCATCCCATCTCATCCATCCCATCCCATCCCATCCCATCCCATCCCATCCCATCCCATCCCATCCCATCCCATCCCATCCCATCCCCCATCCCATCCCATCCCATCCCATCCCATCCCATCCCATCCCATCCTATGGACATACCCATGGACAGGATGGAAGGGGGCTGGGCAGACGCCCCTCAGCACCCATGCTCCATCCCTGGGGCATCCTGGGGCTGTTCCTGCCTGGGGAGCAGGGCTGGGCTCTGTTCTCCGGCCTCTCCCACAGCCCCTCATCTCTGGCTGTGCTCGCTCTTTGCCAGGTGCAGCCATGGAGTGGACACAAGAGCAGGACCCTGCCTGTGGCCGCTTCTGCAGAGCACTGAAGGTACCTGCAGCCATCCCCACCTGGGCTGGGCCTGCTCTCACTGCTCAGCCCAGCACAGCGCTTGGAGCACTCCATGGAGCAGCCCTGGTTTCTTGCCCTTCGTTCTCCTGTCAGATGTGCAAATTCACTGAATACATTTGGCAGGAAGAGAACAGTGTCATGGGCCTTGGGACCATGGAAAACGGTGACGTCTACGCAACCAACACCAGTGCTGCCCTGCTGGATCTGCTTGTGGAGAAGAGTGCTTCCATTCCAGAGCAGGTAAGCAGCCTGTGGCCAGGGTTTAATTCCCCCCTGAATCAAGTGGCCTCCCAAGCCACTTGGGCCTGCTGGTCACTGTAAGCCTTTGAGGCCATGGCAGGGTGGTGTGAAGGGAAGCACTTCTCTGGGGCAGCTGGGGACATTACTCCCTCTGGCAGCTTTCCAAGTCTCCCTGTACCTTCTTCAGGTGCCTGCCACGGTGAGGTACATCCACCAGTGGCTCATGGCCAATCAGTCTGCTGAGCACAGGCTGGACAGGACCCTGCTGGATCTCACCGAGGCACAGCCTGCAGATGTGGTGATGACTCTCCTGCGTGTGGCCCCATCGTGTGACAGGTATTGGGCCCACCTGCCCAGAGGGCTCAGGGCTCACCAGCCATTGCCCCGTACAGCCTGTTCCAGGTATCTGACCAGCAGAGAGTTCCAGGGCCCTCTGGCTGCTCCCTTTCCCAGCCCTGGCATGTCAGCCCCTGAGCCTGCTGCCCTGCTCCCTCCCTGCCCCTCAGGGGCCTGTCCCCACAGGGCTGGGCTGCCTGGATGCTGCTGGTGGGGGGCAGTGGGCAGAGGCAGAGCTGGCAGCCAGCTCAGCTCCCCGCTGCTGCCCAGGCCACAGTGCAGTGTCTGAGACCACCCTGAGACAGAGCTCTGACCCCACAGAGCTGCTATGACCATGTGGACAACGATCATGTCCTCGAGCAGGACTGTGGAGGCAGTGCTGCAGATACTCCTGGATGTGCTGGGGGACTGGCCAGAGCACAGCACATGCACCTCTGATGGGGACAGAACGGGGGGTCTTTGCCCTGGCTGTGAGTTTCTGGAACCCTCCTTCCCCCACTGCATCTCCCAGCCTCAGGTGCTCAGCTCAATCCTGGCCTAGGGGCAGCTTCAGAGGCACCAGGCTTGATTCTCCCCCTGCATCTCCCCTGGCTGCTCCCTGCCACGCTCGGGCCCTGCCGCACGGACACCTCGGCACTGAGCCCTGTCTCAGGCTGCTCTGTCCTTTGCAGGCAACTGTGGTGATGTGGAAGATCCTCCAGGTGCACTGCTGGCCACATGTAATGGTGATGTATTTCCCCTGCCTATTTGTGCATCTGCTTTTCCAAGTGTTCTTCAGCACTCTGGATACGCCAGAGGAGGTCGAGATCTTGTGGAAGAGGTGCCAAGAAGAACACGGCCTTGCCACCAGCCCCAACAGGTTCTCCATCCCAGTCCTGTCCCTGCCATGTCTCCAGGGAAGGAGCCAGTGCTGCCAGCGTGACCTGAGCTTTGCCCTGCACACAGGTTTGCAGTGCGGACACTGAAGTCCCTGCTCTGCTTTCTCCAGTGTGGGGATGTGGTGATGGCCATGGAACGCAAGCGTGGCTGGGACACGCTGCTCTCTGTTGACACCCACCACACAATCAAAATTGCTTTTGCCCCCCTGTTAGCTGCCATGCTGTCCCCAGCAGATATCTGAGCCTTCCTGCTCAGGGCATTTCAGTGCCAGGCTCTTCCAAGCACACACAGCTCCGCCGGTTGAGCTGACCATGCGGGCGGTGACCTGCACTTGCTCTAATTCCCTTTCCTTAATCAGAGCGTGTCTTGGAGCTCTTTTCCCTTCTCCTGCCCTTGCAGACCCATCCATGAACACATTTTGTCCCTCAGGCCAGGGAATGTCTCATCAATCTCTCCTGTGCTGGCTCTGGAGCTCTGTCCCTTGAATGCAGCCATGGGTTTGTTGCCAGCCCCTGTGCAGGCTGTTCAAACAGGAGGCTGGGTTAAACCCTTCCCCTGTCCTCAATTCTAAATCCTCCTGTGCCACTGAACAAATTTCATTCTGTAATCACTGAGCACTGCTCACCCATGTAGAGGCTCTTTTGGTTATCAAAGCTTTAACTTGGTGCCAGACTTGAACAAGAGGAGATCCTCCTGCCCTCAGTTTTTGGGCCTCAGGTCCCATTAAAGATGTGGCTGCACAATTCTGCAGAGAGTGAGGTCACTCTGGCCACTGGCTTAAATATTTTAGCACAAGAAGTCCTTTGGAGTGGCCCTGTGTAACGTCCACATTTTAAGAAATGAGGTTCAATTTCATGGTAACTACTTAAAAGTTTATTGAAGGACAGTGGGAGACAAACAATAAAGGAAGAGCTGATAACAACAGGGTTCTTGTTCTTCAGCCAAGAGCACACCCTAACTCAGAAAGCACTTCCTTAAATGCATCAACCTGTTGCGTATTCATAGATCTTCATGCTTTATTCAAAACCTTCCCCCCTACCTGTAAATCAACATTTTTTCCTTCCCTGGGAGTGTGGTGTCCCACACTCCAAGAATGTAAAAGATGCACATAGGAGGAGAAGGTGGGATTGTGCAGGAGAAGGAGGAAGAGGAATCTGAGGAAGGGGAGAGATACAGGAGGAGGAGGAGCAGAAATGGGAGGGAGCACAAGGTTCCACCCCTCCCTGTATCTGCAGCCTCTCCCCCCCAGTCCCAAGAGTGTTGCCTCCCCCACATGCAGCAGGTGACAGGGGAGGGGGATCCACGATTTTCACAGAGGTGAATCTTAGTGTTTCTGAGCTTTATTGGGCTAAATGTTGGTGCTTTGTTTTCTTGCAGGGGCTGAATCTTTATGTTTTTGAGGGGATCCTGGCTAAATCTTGCTGTTTGCGGGGGTTTTTGTCTGTGTTTTGATGTTTGGAGGATTTTTGCTTTGAATCTTGGTGTTTTGGTGGTTCTTACAGACACAATATGCCAAATGACTTCCTGAGATGAACTTGGGCAAGGAAGAACTCCCAGCCCGTGGCCCTCTCCTCTTGTTTTTTTCCTATACCAGGAATTTTCATTCCCGAGGCGTGGGTGGATGGAGGAGGAGGCAAAGCCCCAGAGATCCCTCAGGAGGAGGGGCTGCAAACCCAGCCCAGGGAGCTGCGAGGAGGAAAGACCCTCCCTGAGCCGGGAAGGCGGCCGGAGATGCAGGCAGAGCTCAGAGCTGGTGGAGAAGCCTCATGGAGGGGAGAAGCCCCACAAGTGCTTGGAATGTGGGAAGGGTTTCAGCTACAAGTACAGGCTGATCCGGCACCACGTGGCCCACACTGTTGAAAAGCCCTACGAGTGTGGGAAATGTGGGAAGGGCTTCAGAGACATTTCCCACCTGATGCGGCACCAGGTGATCCACACTGGGGAACGGCCCTACACCTGCTTGGAATGTGGGAAGTCCTTTGGGTGGAGCTCTCACCTTAAAAGACACCAGCGCAGCGACACTGGGGAGAGGCCCCACAAGTGTCCTGAGTGTGGAAAGAGGTTTAAGACCAGCGCCAATATCCTGGAACATGAGCGGATTCACACAGAGGAGAGGCCCTTCTGCTGCCCCGACTGCGGGAAGGGATTCAAGTACAACTCCCATCTCACCAGACACCAAGGCATCCACACTGGGGAGAGGCTCTACGAGTGTCCTGGGTGTGGGAAGAGCTTCTCCAGGAGCTCTCACTTGACCCGACACCAACGGAGGCTCCACTAAGGGAAGCCCTGAGAGTGCCCCGAGTGTGGGAAGAGCTTCGTGCTCTGCTCCAGCTCCATCCCCCATGGGAGGATCGGTGTTGGATGATCCCCAGTGACCCCCGTTGGGCAGAGCTCTGGTGATCCGTGGCCCTGGTGATCCCTGTTGGGTGGGGGGAAGGGGTTGTGTAGATTTCTCTCTCTTCTCCTTGTCCTGCTGTGATTTGGTTGGTAATAAATTCCCTCCCTGTGCCCAGGCTGGGTCTGTTGTTCCCGTTCGGTGCTCGGGGCGGGATCTCTCCTGTTCCTTCTCTCCACTCCCGGGCCTCTCCTCAGCCAATCAGACAATGCGATGAAGAAGATTCAGCCAATCAGAGAGAGCAGCTCTGATGACTCACCGGTTGCCGGGCAGACCCGCAGCACCCAGTGTTCCCCACCTGGACCCCGCCCTCCCCGCCCAGTCACGATCCCCCCGCGGGGTCCCCCCAAGTCCCTCCCCAGTCCCGCCCCACAATAAACGGGACCGGGGAAAACTGGGAAGCTTTACTGGGAACACTGGGAGCAGCTGGGCTGGGGTAGTAGAACAGTGGGAGGGGTGGAGCGGGGGGACACACACCCTGCCCCATAAATCAGCACAGGGAAAGAGCGGAGGGTCCTGGCTGGGTCTGAGACCACGGGGAGGGGCTGCTGCCACTGCTGGGTCAGGGGCTCTGTGGGCAGAGAAAGGTGAGTGACACCGAGCTGGGGGCCCCAGGGGAAGCAGACACGCTCTGGAACCCCCCCTCACCTTCTTGCTCAGGTAGAAGCAGAGCCCCAGGGAAACAAAACCCAACACCCATCAGCACCTTGCTGCGGGCAGCGTCCAGCAGCACCTGTAGGAGTCAACAGGGCAGGACTCTCCACAACATCTCACAGACGTTCCAAGCCCCTCCCATTCATGCCCAAGACCCACCAAAGCCCCTCCTTCCCTCTCAGGATCCCATAACCCCCTCCCCACTCCCCCCACCACCCCAGGACCCCTAAACCCTCTCCCAGTCGGTTCCCAGCACCACCAGGACTCGCCAAGATCTTCCCAGTCTCTTCCCAGCACAACCAAACTCATTCCAACCCTGCTTTCCAATCCCTGATCTTTTTCCGTCCCCTCCAGGCTCACTCAAATCCTTCCCAGTTACACCCAGCACCCCCAAACTCCCTCCAAGTGCCCACCAGGACCCCCGGAACGCCATCCCACTCTCTCCAACATCCATACAACCCCTTCTCAGCTCTTCCAGACCCCAGAACCCCTCTCCCAGTTTGAACCAGGCTCTCTCAAACTCACTCCCATTTACTCCTAGCACACCAGAATCTCTCTCCCAGCCTCCCCAGTGCCTCCCCCACTCCCCCTGCACTGTGGGGTCCAGGCCGTGCCCCAGTGCCAGTTCAGGTGGTGCTCCAGGCTGTTGTGCTCCACCTGGCAGCTGGAGGTGACCCCTCACTGGGGGGTTGGGGTTCCCAGCAGCACCAGGAGCTGGTGGATCCAGTCCCCGTTGGAGACCAGGTCAGTGGGCAATACATACCCTGAGAGCTCCTGCTGGCCCTGGAACCACCTCAGCTGGGCCTGGGCAGGGCAGAAATCCATCATGGAGCAGAGCAGGCAGCCAAGACAGCAGGGCTGGTGCTCGCAGCCAGCTTGGCCCTGTCCCATGCCATGCCATGCCATGCCATGCCATGCCATGCCATGCCATGCCATGCCATGCCATGCCATGCCATGCCATGCCATCCCATCCCATCCCATCCCATCCCTGTCCACATGCACATGCCCACAGGACGGAGCAGGGCCCAGGGCTGCCCCCCCAGTGGCCGTGCTCTGTTCCCTGTCCATCCAGGGCTGTCCCTGCCCGGGCAGCGCAGGGCTGGGCTCGTTCTCCGGCCTCTCCCGCGGCCCCTCAGCTCTGGCTGCGCTCGCTCCGTGCCCGATGCAGGGAAGGACCGGGCACAGGAGCAGGGCCCCGCCCGTGGCCGCTCCCGCAGAGCTGTGCAGGTCCCTGCGGCCATCCCCACCTGGGCCGGGGCTGCTGTCCCTGCTGGGCCCAGCGCCGCGCCTGGAGCACTCCATGGAGCGTCCCTCCCTGCCCGCCCCTCCTGCTGCTGCAGCTGCTGCGGGGGTTCCTGCGCGTTGGGCGCAGAAAGAGCACGGCCACAGCGACCCAGGGCACAGCCCAGCCCGACTGCAGGCCGAGCGAGCTGCAGGCAGAGCCTGGTGCCAGCACAGCGTCCTCTGCACGCGCAGCAAACTCTGCCAGGGCAGCGGCTGAGGGCAGGGCGAAGGCTGGCACGGCCCGGGCTGAGGGCATGGCCAGCACAAACAGCCTCACACGGGCATCTCAGACACTGACCCCACACCCACTCGGGCTGCCATTCCTGCTCCCGCTCTGGATTTGTCCCAGCAGCAGGTCAGCCCCCTGGGCCAGGGCTGAAGGCCTCCCACGATCGTGTGGCCCCTCAAGCCACGTCTGCTGTGCCCCCTCAGCCCTTGAGGCCAGCACAGTGCGGGGGGAAGGCAAGAGCTTCTTGGGGGAAGCTGGGGAAGTCACTCCCATGGACAGCACTCCAAGTCCTCCCCGTGCCCCCTCCAGGTGCCAGCCGTGGTGAGGGACATTTACCAGGGCTCTGTCACCCGGCCCCACTCAGCTGCAGGACTGTGACAAGAAGCTGGTGGCTCTGGAGGGCAGGCGGGTCTGGGACACCCTGCTCTGTGCTGACACCCAGCACTGTGCAGTGGGGCTGCTGGCCAGGTGAGACCCCCTTCTCCCCGCTGCCAGCATTGGTGCCCTGTGCCCAGAGTGCCTCACACAGTCCCCGTGGTTGTGGCCAGAGGGCCTTGGCACCGAGGGACGGCCGAGCAGACTGGAAAAGGCTGGGAGAGGAGGGCTCCCAGGAGCAGCCGCCTCCCCAAGGGCCCACGTCCCCTGGCAGGGTGCTGGGCACAGATCACACCTCTGTGAGTCAGTCCTGGCAGGGGTTTGCCCGCCCGGCTCAGGGCCTTGGTGCCTTTCTCCCCCTGCCAGGCAGATGCGCCGTGGCTCGAGCCCCTTGTGTTCCGGCATCGCCACGCACCTGCTCAGCTGCTCATCGGGGGCAGCCGCGCTGGGATCTGCCGGCGCTGGCGTTCCTGGTGGAGCTGAGCCTGAGGGCCAGCGCTGCCTGGCTGAGCTGCCTCCCAGCTCTCTGGCCTCTGGGAGCCGCAGCCGCCCGGCACGGTGCGCGCCCTGTGCTGCTGCTGGGCCCGGCCCCGGGCGGTTCTGCGCTCCTGCCAGCCGGGTCCCTGTCACTGCCCTGTGCCTTTCAGGTCCTGCAGTGTCTGCACTTGAGCAAACACGGGCACAGTCCCCTGTGGGTTATGTCCAGTGTTGGAAATAAATCAGGGCCGAAGCCTTTATTTAGAAACAGCTCTTTTATTATTAAGTGGGAGCCGGGAGGGAAGGCCGTTGCCTGCCGCTGCTGTCTAAGGCCAGGATCCGAGGTCGGGTCCTAGGGAGTCCAGCCTCGTGTGCACGCACAGATCCTCCCGTTGGCTCACTCAGTCTAGGGGTGTCCATGCTGTCCGTCACCTCTCAGGTGTTGGTTACTGCGGGGAGGCTTTCTTCCAGCAGTTTAGGATGTACCTCGTACTTGGAGGTCAGCCGCTTTGCAGTCCATGACTTAGTTTTCTTGGTTATTTGATGTTTATCCTTGGCCGGGACTCCTACCCTCACAAGGTCCTCCTGGGAGTGTCACTGTTTTGCATAGGGGGCAGGGCCTTCCCACCAGCAGCAGGCGGGCGGAAAGGACAAGGGAGAGGGGCGGAAGTAGGAACCAGGAAGTACAAAACCATAAGGGAACTGAGGGGTACAAACATTGGGTATAGAACATGGGTTTCAATACAACAAGGTAAGTTAACAATTCTCAGAACATTAACTTAGCGGCTCTAACCAACAACTTCCTTCTCTATGAACTTTAGCTAAATATTTCCAACAATATCCCCCCTCTTAATCTTTGATCGGGACATAGTCCCGCATCAAGATGCTGTCTCAGGCTCTTCTGGGTAGAGCCTTCGAAGCTTTCGGAATTGTTGGTATAGGCTTCTTGCAGCTCGTACCTCTCTAGAGCTCACTGCGGTTGTTTCGCTGGGCTCTTCTTCTGGGGTCTCTAACTTTAAAATAGTTGCTTGTCTGGGGCTTCCGGCAGGGTCTATCTGGAGGGTAGACTGGACAGTTGATGTAATTTGCCTAATTAGGCAGGGGAGTAGGCACGGGAGAACCTGGAAACCGGCGAGGGATGTTAAGATTATAAACACTATCTTCTTCCGCCAGGCTCCCTTGAATGACCAAAAATTATCCCACCAGTCGGTGTTTACAAGTGGGTTCCATTTTTGTTCTCCTACATAAGCAATTTTCCTGATTTCCTTCGAGATATTTCGGATTACCTGGCTTTTGTCATCGATCTCAAGACAACATTCCGAAGTGTTAAATTTACCACAAATGCCACCTTCATTTGCTAGGAGGTAGTCCACCGCTAGTCGAATTTGGTAAACTACCGTTCTGGTCTGAGCCAATTGTTCACTGATATAATCCAGTGCCAAAGCCGTTTTGTTAGATATCACTTCTAGTACCGCCTGGAGCCGAATTATTCTATTCAACATGTATATGGGGGTGCGGTAACCCCAGGATCCATCTTGGGCCCAGGTGGCTGGCCCATAGGTTTTTATGATCCTTTCTGGTGTCCAAATGTTACCTTTCCACTTCTGAGTGCCCCCAG
>JAREIS010001801.1:0-29484 GCA_030060385.1 Muscicapa striata striata
TCTGGCACCTCTGACATCACAAGGAGCAAGGCTGTGATGTGCACCGGTGTTTGTGACATCACAATTGTCAGGGCTGTGATGTGCTCTGGCCACTGTGACATCACAAGGAGCAGGGCTGTGATGTTCTCTGGCGACTGTGACATCACAAGGAGCAAGGCTGTGATGTGCTCTGGTGCCTGCGACAACACAAGGAGCAGGGCTTTGTATTCCTCTGGTGCCTGTGACATCACAAAGAGCAGGGTTGTGACGTGCTCTGGCACCTGTGACATCACAAGGAGCAGGGTTGTGATGTGCTCTGGTGCCTGTGACATCGCAAGGGTCAGGGCTGTGATGTGCCCTGGTTCCTGTGAGAGCAGAATTTTCAGGGCTTTGATGTGCACTGGTGCCTGTGACACCACAAGGGGAAGGGCTGTGACGTGCACTGGTCCCTGTGACATCACAAGGAGCGGGGCTGTGATGTGCACTGGTGCCTGTGATATCAAAATGGTCTGTGCTCTGATGTGCTCTGGTGCCTGTAACATCACAAGGAGCAGGGATGTGATTTGTTCTGGTGCCTGTGACATCACAATGGTCAGGGATGTGAAGTGCTCTCGTGCTATTGACATCACGAGGAGTAGGGCTGTGATGTTCTCTGGTGGCTGTGACATCACAAGGAGCGGGGCTGTGATGTCCTCTGGTGCCTGTGACATCAAAAGGAGCAGGGCTGTGTATTCCTCTGGTGCCTGTGACATCACAGTGGTCAGGGTTGTGATGTGCTCTAGCACCTGTGACATCACAAGGAGCAAGGTTGTGATGTGCTCTGATGCCTGTGACATCACAATGGTCAGGGCTGTGATGTGCTCTGGTGCCTGTGACATCACAAGGGTCAGGGCTGTGACTTGTTCTGGTGCCTGTGACATCACAATTGTCAGGGATGTGATGTGCTCTGGTGACTGTGACATCACAAGGAGTGGGGCCTTGATGTGCTCTGGTGCCTGTGACATCACCAGGAACAGGCCTGTGTTGTGCTCTGGTGCCTGTGACATCACAATGGTCTGGGCTGTAATGTGCTCTGGTGCCTGTGACATTACAAGGAGAAGGGCTGTGATGTGCTCTGGTGCCTGTGACATCACAAGGGTCACGGCTGTGACGTGCTCTGGTGCCTGTGACATCACAAGGAGCAGGGCTGTGATTTGTTCTGCATCCTGTGACAGCACAAAAAGCAGGGCTGTGATGTGCTCTGGTGCCTGTGACAGCACAAAAAGCAGGGCTGTGATGTGCTCTGGTGCCTGTGACATTACAAGGGTCAGGACTGTGATGTGCTCTGGTGCCTGTGACATCACAAGGAGCGGGGCTGTGATTTGCGGTTGTGCCTGTGACTTCACAAGGAGCAGGGCTGTGATTTGCTCTGGTGTCTGTGACATCACAATGAGGAGGGCTGTGATGTGCTCTGGTGCCTGTGACATCACAATTGTCAGGGCTGTGATGTGCTCTGGTGCCTGTGACATCGCAAGGGTCAGGGCTGTGATGTGCTCTGGTTCCTGTGACATCACAAGGAGAGGGGCTGTGATGTGCACTGGTGCCTGTGACATCAAAACGGTCTGTGCTCTGATGTGCTCTGGTGCCTGTAACATCACAAGGAGCAGGGATGTGATTTGTTCTGGTGCCTGTTACATCACAATGGTCAGGGATGTGATGTGCTGTGATGCCTGTGACATCACAAGGAGCGGGGCTGTGATTTGCTGTGGTTCCTGTGACTTCACAAGGAGCAGGGCTGTGATTTGCTCTGGTGCCTGTTTAGTCACATGGGTCAGGGCTGAGAGGTGCTCTAGTGCCTGTGACATCACAAGGGTCAGGGCTTTGATGTGCACTGGTGCCTGTGACATCACAGGAGTCTGGGCTGTGATGTGTACTGGTGCCTGTGACATCACAATGGTCAGGGCTGTAATGTGCTCTGGTGCCTGTGACAGCACAAGGGGCAGGGCTGTGACGTGCACTGGTCCCTGTGACATCACAAGGAGTGGGGCTGTGATGTGCTCTGGTGCCTGTAAAATCACAAGGAGCAGGGGTGTGATTTGTGCATGTGCCTGTGACATCACAATGGTCAGGGATGTGACGTGCTCTGGTGCCATTGACATCACGAGGAGCAGGGCTGTGATTTGCTCTAGTGCCTGTGGCATCGCAAGGGTCAGGGCTGTGATGTGTTCTAGTGCCTGTGACATCAAAAGGGGCAGGGCTGTAATGTGCTCCGGTGCCTGTGACATCGCAAGGGTCAGGGCTGTGATGTGCTCTGGTACCTGAGACATCACAAGACTCAGGGCTGTGATGTGCTCTAGTGCCTGTGACATCACAAGGGTCAGGGATGTGATGTGCTCTGGTACCTCAAACATCACTAGGGTCAGGGCTGTGATGTGCTCTGGTGCCTGTGACATCGCAAGGGTCAGGGCTGTGATGTGCTCTGGTTCCTGTGAGAGCAGAATTGTCAGGGCTTTGATGTGCACTGGTGCCTGTGACACCACAAGGGGCAGGGCTGTGACGTGCACTGGTCCCTGTGACATCACAAGGAGCGGGGCTGTGATGTGCACTGGTGCCTGTGATATCAAAATGGTCTGTGCTCTGATGTGCTCTGGTGCCTGTAACATCACAAGGAGCAGGGATGTGATTTGTTCTGGTGCCTGTGACATCACAATGGTCAGGGATGTGAAGTGCTCTCGTGCTATTGACATCACGAGGAGTAGGGCTGTGATGTTCTCTGGTGGCTGTGACATCACAAGGAGCGGGGCTGTGATGTGCTCTGGTGCCTGTGACATCACAAGGAGCAGGGCTGTGTATTCCTCTGGTGCCTGTGACATCACAATGGTCAGGGTTGTGATGTGCTCTGGCACCTGTGACATCACAAGGAGCAAGGTTATGATGTGCTCTGATGCCTGTGACATCACAATGGTCAGGGCTGTGATGTGCTCTGGTGCCTGTGACATCACAAGGGTCAGGGCTGTGACTTGTTCTTGTGCCTGTGACATCACAATTGTCAGGGATGTGATGTGCTCTGGTGACTGTGACATCACAAGGAGTGGGGCCTTGATGTGCTCTGGTGCCTGTGACATCACCAGGAACAGGCCTGTGTTGTGCTCTGGTCCCTGTGACATCACAATGGTCTGGGCTGTGATGTGCTCCGGCGCCTGAGATATCCCAAAGTTCAGGGCTGTGATGTGCTCTGGAGCCTGTGACATCACAAAAAGCAGGGCTGTGATTTGCTCTGGTCCCTGTGACATCACAAGGGGCAGGGCTGGGATTTGCTCTGGTCCCTGTGACATCACAAGGGTCAGGGCTGTGATGTTCTCTTGTGCCTGTGACATCACAAGGGGCAGGCCTGGGATTTGCTCTGGTCCCTGTGACATCACAAGGGTCCGGGCTGTAATGTGCTCTGGTGCCTGTGACATTACAAGGAGAAGGGCTGTGATGTGCTCTGGTGCCTGTGACATCAGAAGGAGCAGGGCTGTGATGTGCTCTGGTGCCTGTGACATCACAAGGGTCACGGCTGTGACGTGCTCTGGTGCCTGTGACAGCACAAGGAGCAGGGCTGTGATTTGTTCTGCATCCTGTGACAGCACAAAAAGCAGGGCTGTGATGTGCTCTGGTGCCTGTGACATTACAAGGGTCAGGACTGTGATGTGCTCTGGTGCCTGTGACATCACAAGGAGCGGGGCTGTGATTTGCTGTTGTGCCTGTGACTTCACAAGGAGCAGGGCTGTGATTTGCTCTGGTGTCTGTGACATCACAATGAGGAGGGCTGTGATGTGCTCTGGTGCCTGTGACATCACAATTGTCAGGGCTGTGATGTGCTCTGGTGCCTGTGACATCGCAAGGGTCAGGGCTGTGATGTGCTCTGGTTCCTGTGACATCACAAGGAGAGGGGCTGTGATGTGCACTGGTGCCTGTGACATCAAAACGGTCTGTGCTCTGATGTGCTCTGGTGCCTGTAACATCACAAGGGGCAGGGATGTGATTTGTTCTGGTGCCTGTTACATCAGAATGGTCAGGGATGTGATGTGCTCTGATGCCTGTGACATCACAAGGAGCGGGGCTGTGATTTGCTGTGGTTCCTGTGACTTCACAAGGAGCAGGGCTGTGATTTGCTCTGGTGCCTGTTTAGTCACATGGGTCAGGGCTGAGAGGTGCTCTAGTGCCTGTGACATCACAAGGGTCAGGGCTTTGATGTGCACTGGTGCCTGTGACATCACAGGAGTCTGGTCTGTGATGTGTACTGGTGCCTGTGACATCACAATGGTCAGGGCTGTTATATGCTCTGGTGCCTGTGACAGCACAAGGGGCAGGGCTGTGACGTGCACTGGTCCCTGTGACATCACAAGGAGTGGGGCTGTGATGTGCTCTGGTGCCTGTAAAATCACAAGGAGCAGGGGTGTGATTTGTGCATGTGCCTGTGACATCACAATGCTCAGGGATGTGACGTGCTCTGGTGCCTGTGACATCACGAGGAGTAGGGCTGTGATTTGCTCTAGTGCCTGTGGCATCGCAAGGGTCAGGGCTGTGATGTGTTCTAGTGCCTGTGACATCAAAAGGGGCAGGGCTGTAATGTGCTCTAGTGCCTGTGACATCGCAAGGGTCAGGGCTGTGATGTGCTCTGGTACCTGAGACATCACAAGACTCAGGGCTGTGATGTGCTCTAGTGCCTGTGACATCACAAGGGTCAGGGATGTGATGTGCTCTGGTACCTCAAACATCACTAGGGTCAGGGCTGTGATGTGCTCTGGTGCCTGTGACATCAAAATGGTCAGGGTTGTGATGTTCTGTGGTGCCTGTGACACCACAAGGGGCAGGGCTGTGATGTGCTCTGGCACCTCTGACATCACAAGGAGCAAGGTTGTGATGTGCACTGGTGTTTGTGACATCACAATTGTCAGGGCTGTGATGTGCTCTGGTGCCTGTGACATCACAATGGGCAGGGTTGTCATTTGCTCTGGCCACTGTGACATCACAAGGAGCAGGGCTGTGATGTTCTCTGGTGGCTGTGACATCACAAGGAGCGGGGCTGTGATGTGTTCTGGTGCCTGTGACATCACAAGGAGCAGGGCTGTGTATTCCTCTGGTGCCTGTGACATCACAAGGGCCAGGGTTGTGATGTGCTCTGGCACCTGTGACATCACAAGGAGCAGGGCTGTGATGTGCTCTGGTGCCTGTGACATCACAAGGGTCAGGGCTGTGATTTGTTCTGGTGCCTGTGACATCACAAGGGTCAGGGATGTGATGTGCTCTGGTGCATGTAACATCACAAGGAGTGGGGCTGTGATGTGCTCTGGTGCCTGTGACATCACCAGGAACAGGCCTGTGTTGTGCTCTGGTGCCTGTGACATCACAATGGTCTGGGCTGTGATGTGCTCCGGCGCCTGAGACATCCCAAAGATCAGGGATGTGATGTGCTCTGGAGCCTGTGACATCACAAAAAGCAGGGCTGTGATTTGCTCTGCTCCCTGTGACATCACAAGGAGCAGGGCTGTGATGGGCTCTGATGCCTCTGATATCACATGCAGCATGGCTGTGATGGGCTCTGGTGCCTGTGACATCACAAGGAGCAGGGCTGTGATGTGCACTGGTGCCTGTGACATCACAATGGTCAGGGATGTGATGTGCTCTGGTACCTCAAACATCACAAGGGTCAGGGCTGTGATGTGCTCTGGTGCCTGTGACATCACAAGGAGCGGGGCTGTGATTTGCTGTGGTGCCATCGACATCACGAGGAGCAGGTCTGTGATTTGCTCTGGTGCCTGTGACATTGCAAGTGTCAGGGCTGTGATGATCTCTAGTGCCTGTGACATCACAATTGTCAGGCCTTTGATGTGCAATGTTGCCTCTGACATCACAGGAGTCTGGGCTGTGATGTGCTCTGGTGCCTGTGACATCACAAGGGGCAGGGCTCTGATGTGCTCTGGTCGCTGTGGCATCACAAGGTGCTGGGCTGTGATGTGGTCTGGTGCCTGTGACATCACAATGCTCTGGGCTGTGATGTGCTCTGGTGCCTGTGACATCATAATGGTCAGGGCTGTGATGTGCTCTGGTGCCTTTGACATCACAAGGGGCAGAGATGTGACGTGCTCCGGTGCCTTTTACATCACAAGGAGCGGGTTTGTGATGTGCTCTGGTGCCTGTGACATCACAAGGAGAAGGGCTGTGATGTGCTCTGGTGCCTGTGACATAACAAAGAGCAGGGCTGTGATTTGCTCTGGTGCCTGTGACATCAAAAGGGGCAGGGCTGGGATTTGCTCTGGTCCCTGTGACATCACAAGGGTCAGGGCTGTGATGTTCTCTTGTGCCTGTGACATCACAAGGGGCAGGCCTGGGATTTGCTCTGGTCCCTGTGACATCACAAGGGTCCGGGCTGTAATGTGCTCTGGTGCCTGTGACATTACAAGGAGAAGGGCTGTGATGTGCTCTGGTGCCTGTGACATCAGAAGGAGCAGGGCTGTGATGTGCTCTGGTGCCTGTGACATCACAAGGGTCACGGCTGTGACGTGCTCTGGTGCCTGTGACAGCACAAGGAGCAGGGCTGTGATTTGTTCTGCATCCTGTGACAGCACAAAAGCAGGGCTGTGATGTGCTCTGGTGCCTGTGACATTACAAGGGTCAGGACTGTGATGTGCTCTGGTGCCTGTGACATCACAAGGAGCGGGGCTGTGATTTGCTGTTGTGCCTGTGACTTCACAAGGAGCAGGGCTGTGATTTGCTCTGGTGTCTGTGACATCACAATGAGGAGGGCTGTGATGTGCTCTGGTGCCTGTGACATCACAATTGTCAGGGCTGTGATGTGCTCTGGTGCCTGTGACATCGCAAGGGTCAGGGCTGTGATGTGCTCTGGTTCCTGTGACATCACAAGGAGAGGGGCTGGGATGTGCACTGGTGCCTGTGACATCAAAACGGTCTGTGCTCTGATGTGCTCTGGTGCCTGTAACATCACAAGGGGCAGGGATGTGATTTGTTCTGGTGCCTGTTACATCAGAATGGTCAGGGATGTGATGTGCTCTGATGCCTGTGACATCACAAGGAGCGGGGCTGTGATTTGCTGTGGTTCCTGTGACTTCACAAGGAGCAGGGCTGTGATTTGCTCTGGTGCCTGTTTAGTCACATGGGTCAGGGCTGAGAGGTGCTCTAGTGCCTGTGACATCACAAGGGTCAGGGCTTTGATGTGCACTGGTGCCTGTGACATCACAGGAGTCTGGTCTGTGATGTGTACTGGTGCCTGTGACATCACAATGGTCAGGGCTGTTATATGCTCTGGTGCCTGTGACAGCACAAGGCAGGGCTGTGACGTGCACTGGTCCCTGTGACATCACAAGGAGTGGGGCTGTGATGTGCTCTGGTGCCTGTAAAATCACAAGGAGCAGGGTGTGATTTGTGCATGTGCCTGTGACATCACAATGCTCAGGGATGTGACGTGCTCTGGTGCCTGTGACATCACGAGGAGTAGGGCTGTGATTTGCTCTAGTGCCTGTGGCATCGCAAGGGTCAGGCTGTGATGTGTTCTAGTGCCTGTGACATCAAAAGGGGCAGGGCTGTAATGTGCTCTAGTGCCTGTGACATCGCAAGGGTCAGGGCTGTGATGTGCTCTGGTACCTGAGACATCGCAAGACTCAGGGCTGTGATGTGCTCTAGTGCCTGTGACATCACAAGGGTCAGGGATGTGATGTGCTCTGGTACCTCAAACATCACTAGGGTCAGGGCTGTGATGTGCTCTGGTGCCTGTGACATCAAAATGGTCAGGGTTGTGATGTTCTGTGGTGCCTGTGACACCACAAGGGGCAGGGCTGTGATGTGCTCTGGCACCTCTGACATCACAAGGAGCAAGGTTGTGATGTGCACTGGTGTTTGTGACATCACAATTGTCAGGGCTGTGATGTGCTCTGGTGCCTGTGACATCACAATGGGCAGGGTTGTCATTTGCTCTGGCCACTGTGACATCACAAGGAGCAGGGCTGTGATGTTCTCTGGTGGCTGTGACATCACAAGGAGCGGGGCTGTGATGTGTTCTGGTGCCTGTGACATCACAAGGAGCAGGGCTGTGTATTCCTCTGGTGCCTGTGACATCACAAGGGCCAGGGTTGTGATGTGCTCTGGCACCTGTGACATCACAAGGAGCAGGGCTGTGATGTGCTCTGGTGCCTGTGACATCACAAGGGTCAGGGCTGTGATTTGTTCTGGTGCCTGTGACATCACAAGGGTCAGGGATGTGATGTGCTCTGGTGCATGTAACATCACAAGGAGGGGGCTGTGATGTGCTCTGGTGCCTGTGACATCACCAGGAACAGGCCTGTGTTGTGCTCTGGTGCCTGTGACATCACAATGGTCTGGGCTGTGATGTGCTCCGGCGCCTGAGACATCCCAAAGATCAGGGATGTGATGTGCTCTGGAGCCTGTGACATCACAAAAAGCAGGGCTGTGATTTGCTCTGCTCCCTGTGACATCACAAGGAGCAGGGCTGTGATGGGCTCTGATGCCTCTGATATCACATGCAGCATGGCTGTGATGGGCTCTGGTGCCTGTGACATCACAAGGAGCAGGGCTGTGATGTGCACTGGTGCCTGTGACATCACAATGGTCAGGGATGTGATGTGCTCTGGTACCTCAAACATCACAAGGGTCAGGGCTGTGATGTGCTCTGGTGCCTGTGACATCACAAGGAGCGGGGCTGTGATTTGCTGTGGTGCCATCGACATCACGAGGAGCAGGTCTGTGATTTGCTCTGGTGCCTGTGACATTGCAAGTGTCAGGGCTGTGATGATCTCTAGTGCCTGTGACATCACAATTGTCAGGCCTTTGATGTGCAATGTTGCCTCTGACATCACAGGAGTCTGGGCTGTGATGTGCTCTGGTGCCTGTGACATCACAAGGGGCAGGGCTCTGATGTGCTCTGGTCGCTGTGGCATCACAAGGTTCTGGGCTGTGATGTGGTCTGGTGCCTGTGACATCACAATGCTCTGGGCTGTGATGTGCTCTGGTGCCTGTGACATCATAATGGTCAGGGCTGTGATGTGCTCTGGTGCCTTTGACATCACAAGGGGCAGAGATGTGACGTGCTCCGGTGCCTTTTACATCACAAGGAGCGGGTTTGTGATGTGCTCTGGTGCCTGTGACATCACAAGGAGAAGGGCTGTGATGTGCTCTGGTGCCTGTGACATAACAAAGAGCAGGGCTGTGATTTGCTCTGGTGCCTGTGACATCAAAAGGGTCAGGGCTCTGATATGCTCTGGTGCCTGTGACATCACAAGGAGCGGGTCTCTGATGTGCTCTGGTACCTGTAACATCACAAGGAGCAGGGATGTGATTTGTTCTGGTGCCTGTGACATCACAATGGTCAGGGATGTGAAGTGCTCTCGTGCTATTGACATCACGAGGAGTAGGGCTGTGATGTTCTCTGGTGGCTGTGACATCACAAGGAGCGGGGCTGTGATGTGCTCTGGTGCCTGTGACATCACAAGGAGCAGGGCTGTGTATTCCTCTGGTGCCTGTGACATCACAATGGTCAGGGTTGTGATGTGCTCTGGCACCTGTGACATCACAAGGAGCAAGGTTATGATGTGCTCTGATGCCTGTGACATCACAATGGTCAGGGCTGTGATGTGCTCTGGTGCCTGTGACATCACAAGGGTCAGGGCTGTGACTTGTTCTTGTGCCTGTGACATCACAATTGTCAGGGATGTGATGTGCTCTGGTGACTGTGACATCACAAGGAGTGGGGCCTTGATGTGCTCTGGTGCCTGTGACATCACCAGGAACAGGCCTGTGTTGTGCTCTGGTCCCTGTGACATCACAATGGTCTGGGCTGTGATGTGCTCCGGCGCCTGAGATATCCCAAAGTTCAGGGCTGTGATGTGCTCTGGAGTCTGTGACATCACAAAAGCAGGGCTGTGATTTGCTCTGGTCCCTGTGACATCACAAGGGGCAGGGCTGGGATTTGCTCTGGTCCCTGTGACATCACAAGGGTCAGGGCTGTGATGTTCTCTTGTGCCTGTGACATCACAAGGGGCAGGCCTGGGATTTGCTCTGGTCCCTGTGACATCACAGGGTCCGGGCTGTAATGTGCTCTGGTGCCTGTGACATTACAAGGAGAAGGGCTGTGATGTGCTCTGGTGCCTGTGACATCAGAAGGAGCAGGGCTGTGATGTGCTCTGGTGCCTGTGACATCACAAGGGTCACGGCTGTGACGTGCTCTGGTGCCTGTGACATCACAAGGAGCAGGGCTGTGATTTGTTCTGCATCCTGTGACAGCACAAAAGCAGGGCTGTGATGTGCTCTGGTGCCTGTGACATTACAAGGGTCAGGACTGCATGCTTCCGGTGCCCGCACATCACAGTGTCAGGCTGACGCTTCCGTGCTCAGACATTGCGTGATGTGCCTGCGCATGCAAGGGGGCTGTGATGTGCCTATGCCCGTGACACCAGAACAGGCCTGTACAGCCTGGCGCCCAGACAGGTCTGGCCAAAGGCCCGGCGCCTGAGACATCCCGTTAGGATGTGATGTACTCTGGAGCCCGCACATCAGCAGGCTGTGATTTGCCGCCTCTCTGCACATCACGGCTGCTGTGATTCTCTGATGCCTCATGCAGCATGGCTGCGATGTGGCTCTGGTGCCTGCATCACAAGTGAGCAGGCCAGCACTGGTGCCTGCATCACACGGTCAGGATGCGATGCGCTTCGGGTACCTCAAACATCACAGCGGGTCAGGCTTGATGCTCTGGTGTTCGCATTAATCATTAGAGCGGGCTGTGATTGTTGTGGAAAATATCGACATCACGAGGGAGCAGGTTCGTGATTTGGTGCCTGTGACATTGTAAGTGTCAGGCTGTGATGACGCTGCCTGTGACATCACATTGTCGTGTTTTTGATGTGCAATTCTGACATAGGAAATCTGGGTTGTGATTTGCAACAGACATCACAGGGGCAGGGCTCGACGTTTCCAGCCGCTGCCAGGTGCCGGGCTGGGTACGGTTTGGCCGATGCTCTGCGCCTGTGACATCGATGTCGGTCAGCCTGGTGCCTTTTGACATCACAAGGGCAGAGATGTGAGGCCCGGGTACCTTACAGAACAGATGGCTTCAGTGCTCCGCATATCACAAGTGAAGGCTGCGATTTCCGGCGTTCGCACATAACAAAGAAGCAGGCTGTGATTTCCGCCTGGTGCCCAGACATCGGGCCTCTCCGATTTGCCAGTGAGCTGGTCTGATGCTTCGCACATCACACAAGAGCAGGGCGATGATGCGCCTGCGCCCGTCAGGCTGCGATGCGCTCACCCGCATCAATAGTGAGCTGCCGGGTGACAAAAAAAGCCTCATGGTGTCGCACATTTTCCGGCGTTCGTGACATCATATGAGCAGGGTTGCGTTCTGATCCTTTACATCGCCAATGGTCAGGATGATGTGCGGTGCTCGCCATTATCAGCGGGGCAGGATGCGATGCAAATGTCGCGACATCATTGGGAGAGCACGGAGAACACAGTTCAGGCCGTGATGTTCTCTGAGACCCAGACATCACAAGTGTCAGGATGCCTGGCGCCCGTGACACATTAGTGGGAGAGCAGGCTGATGTGCCTGGTGACGCCACTCCAGGGCGGATGTGCTTCCGCACCATGGAGACAGCCTGGTGTGTCATCACAATAGTCAGGCTGCGAGGGCCCGCATCACCAGTGAGCAGGGCGCCGCATGCTGACATCACACACCAGGGCCGTGATGCCGCGGTGCCTGCGACATCACAGGGCAGGATGTGATGCAACCACAGCGTCAGGTCAGATGTGCGCTCAAGCACTGTCACATCGTCAGTGAGGCCGGCAAGCATCTTTCGTTTACCGTCAGCGTTCGGCAGCGACATTGTTAACTGTTCTTATGCTCCCATTTGTTTAGATAGTTTCGCTCACCTCATACTCCAACTAGTCCCGAATAGGCCGTAAGCCCAGCCTGAGGCGACGCAGCAGAATGATCTATTAGTTTCGCATGCCCACAAATGCTGTAGATACCACGCACTAGTCCAGAAAGAAACCACGGCATCCTCATCAACACTTATCAATCGACAAGAAAGCGGTCGATTTAGCAGAAGCGAGGAGCATCACAAAGATGATTCAAATTCTTACTTCTCGCTTCAGCGCCATCTCTGTTACTTTTCTGCAATAATAAATTGGCCATAATTGCTGTTCATGCACATTTCATAACGTCCAGTTGCGACTCGACGATTGAAAACTCCCGTTCAAAGGGGAGGCGTCATCGGTGGCTCGACCCTGATATCCGCCCACCGATCACCTAAAGTGAGAGTAAAGGAGGTTTGAGGGCTCACTTGTTTGTGTACAAACGGGCGACGCCGCATCCGTGGTGGGTTAAATCCGAGCAGACAGGTGCGGATGGCTGGCAAGACCCTCGCGACGACCTCATAGCGACTCCGAGCCTCAGGCTTGGGCCACCAACCAGGAGCAGAGCGATTGCGCGATGGGAAGGCACCGAGACGGGATGAAAGCAGTACTGCACAGCTGTAGGGGCTCCCCACCCATGCCTGGGGAGAAACTCTTTTATCACCAACATTTTTTGTGGCATACAAAGCACAAAGCCAAACACCATACCGTGTGGAGGAGTGGGTGAAAAAGAAATTCAAAGAATGTACCATTACTCGGACCAGAGATTGGGCAACAAAAACCGAATATTTGGGCAACACTAAGAAATCTCCTTTGTAGCAGAGAAAGCTTATTCATGCAAGCAGCTTGTAGGATCCGCCTGAGGTATTTGTCTTTAACTAGCAGAAATCAAGAGGTCAGCAACACAGGGAATAGCTGAGACTCATAGTTTCCCTCCCGCGCCCCCACCAAAGCGGGAAAGACTTAGCACTTCTGGAGGATTCGAGCCCCGAGAGCAAGCAGCTACCGTTAGTGTATCGGACCACGATTTGTTGGTGCTCACACCCAGGCAGGCAGATTTTATCAGTACCTCAGTTCAGGATGCTGATTTAAGAAAGAAATGACATCTAGCCATCTGGGCAGAGAGAACACTTTATCAGCACATACTGGGAAGAAGGAACCATATTTGTCAAGAAAGAATATGATCAGGAGGAGGCATGCGGCTTAAATGCACAGCATTACGCTGGCGATCAGCAGCAGATATCAAGTGTTTTGCAGCCAGACCACAACCAGTCATAGAGTTATGCAAGACCTTGCACGTCACCAGCAGGAATAGAGTAAATGTCCGCCGAGCCAAAATCACAGCAAGTTCTTTACGAAAGACAAAGAGATGAGACTTCATGCTACGAAAACCACTTTACCGATAAATCCAAATAAGCAGGCAGTACAAAGCGATTTGCCCTCGTGCCCCGGGAGACACGTACATTGCCGGGAGGATCATGAAGAGTCAGGGGACCATGTGCAGAGCACAGCAGCTCATGCGCCAGTGAAAGAGTCACAAACCACGTCAGACCGATATGGCTCGGCACGCAAGAGCAGGAGCGAGGACCCAAGCAGCCTGGGCAGAGCTCCAAGGAGGGGTCCTAGACTCTGAAGCGCGAGCCACGTGAAAGAAGGACACTTCAAGAGGGAAGGCCGCGCCGATTAGAGACTTCCAGTTGTTTGCGAGGACTAGTCAGGCCTATCTTGTGACTGTATCAAAGGAGCCCGATAAAGCCAGTGTCTCTAGGCTCCATTTCAGCACTGGGTGCAGAATAACGCCCAGTCTCACCTGTTGCCTGTCTAGGGAGACTGCCACAGATTGGGCAAATGGACCTGATGCAGTGTCACAAAGCGAGATGGTGAATCGGTGAATCTAAAATAGGCAGACTTCAGCACAGATTGCTCTGCTGGGCAGAGATATGACCATAGAATTGCACCAGTCACAAGAATTCAGACTGTCTTCACATTTACGAAATAACCGAAGTACAGGTCCCCGAGGCTGTACATTGACTTCCTTTTAAGGTTGTACAAAACCCTGATCTCCTGCAGCAGAGTCTCAGAGGAAGGAAAGCGGCCAGCCCCGCAGACAGGCCACTGAGCCGGGTTGCTAGGAACCTGTATTACAGCTATTCATCCTCCCAGTATGATGAAACTTATCACACATGAGCCTAAGAAATAAACAAGAGAATATACAGCTGTGACTATGGTGGGCAAAACATACACGCTGCCGAGTAACCAGGCCGCCAGTACAGACTTCATGACGCGCTTTGGGCTTGCTCCCCGACAGCCTAGTAAATTATTTTGCCTTGAAAGGAGGACGTATGAAGCAAGAAGATGATTAGGTTGTTCAGGGGATTTACTGAATCTCCAGCGTTAGATTTTAACGGATTACACAGACAGTCCTGGGTAACCCTTGGTGCAATATGCTGATGATTTGTGCCAGCAGGGAAAGAAGAGAAAAGGTAGAAGGGAGAGTATGACTTGCTTTTCTGTGACCCCAAGGGCCTTTGAAACCTTCCAGGCCCTTAAGTCCTTAGAAAATTTAGAGTCTTATACTCTCCCTTCTTACCTTTTCCTTTCCCTGCTAACAACAAATCATCAACATATTGCACCAGGGTTACCCCAGACCTGTCTGGTAATCCTAAAATCTGCTCCAGCGCCTGCCCGAACAGTTTGTGGGATTCAGTAAATCCCTGGGGCAATACTGTCCATCTAAGTTGTTGCTTCCTTCCAGTGTCCGGGTCCTCCCACTCAAAGGCAAAATAATCCTACTAGATTCATCAAGGGGCAAGCGCCCCCGAGGCTGTGATGTTCTCTGCGACTGTGACATCACAAGGAGCAAGGCTGTGATGTGCTCTGGTGCCTGCGACAACACAAGGAGCAGGGCTTTGTATTCCTCTGGTGCCTGTGACATCACAAAGAGCAGGGTTGTGACGTGCTCTGGCACCTGTGACATCACAAGGAGCAGGGTTGTGATGTGCTCTGGTGCCTGTGACATCGCAAGGGTCAGGGCTGTGATGTGCCCTGGTTCCTGTGAGAGCAGAATTTTCAGGGCTTTGATGTGCACTGGTGCCTGTGACACCACAAGGGGAAGGGCTGTGACGTGCACTGGTCCCTGTGACATCACAAGGAGCGGGGCTGTGATGTGCACTGGTGCCTGTGATATCAAAATGGTCTGTGCTCTGATGTGCTCTGGTGCCTGTAACATCACAAGGAGCAGTTATGTGATTTGTTCTGGTGCCTGTTACATCACAATGGTCAGGGATGTGATGTGCTGTGATGCCTGTGACATCACAAGGAGCGGGGCTGTGATTTGCTGTGGTTCCTGTGACTTCACAAGGAGCAGGGCTGTGATTTGCTCTGGTGCCTGTTTAGTCACATGGGTCAGGGCTGAGAGGTGCTCTAGTGCCTGTGACATCACAAGGGTCAGGGCTTTGATGTGCACTGGTGCCTGTGACATCACAGGAGTCTGGGCTGTGATGTGTACTGGTGCCTGTGACATCACAATGGTCAGGGCTGTGATGTGCTCTGGTGCCTGTGACATCACAAGGGTCAGGGCTGTGACTTGTTCTGGTGCCTGTGACATCACAATTGTCAGGGATGTGATGTGCTCTGGTGACTGTGACATCACAAGGAGTGGGGCCTTGATGTGCTCTGGTGCCTGTGACATCACCAGGAACAGGCCTGTGTTGTGCTCTGGTGCCTGTGACATCACAATGGTCTGGGCTGATGTGCTCTGGTGCCTGTGACATTACAAGGAGAAGGGCTGTGATGTGCTCTGGTGCCTGTGACATCACAAGGGTCACGGCTGTGACGTGCTCTGGTGCCTGTGACATCACAAGGAGCAGGGCTGTGATTTGTTCTGCATCCTGTGACAGCACAAAAAGCAGCGCTGTGATGTGCTCTGGTGCCTCTGACAGCACAAAAAGCAGGGCTGTGATGTGCTCTGGTGCCTGTGACATTACAAGGGTCAGGACTGTGATGTGCTCTGGTGCCTGTGACATCACAAGGAGGGGCTGTGATTTGCGTTGTGCCTGTGACTTCACAAGGAGCAGGGCTGTGATTTGCTCTGGTGTCTGGACATCACAATGAGGAGGGCTGTGATGTGCTCTGGTGCCTGTGACATCACAATTGTCAGGGCTGTGATGTGCTCTGGTGCCTGTGACATCGCAAGTTTCAGGGCTGTGATGTGCTCTGGTTCCTGTGACATCACAAGGAGAGGGGCTGTGATGTGCACTGGTGCCTGTGACATCAAAACGGTCTGTGCTCTGATGTGCTCTGGTGCCTGTAACATCACAAGGAGCAGTTATGTGATTTGTTCTGGTGCCTGTTACATCACAATGGTCAGGGATGTGATGTGCTGTGATGCCTGTGACATCACAAGGAGCGGGGCTGTGATTTGCTGTGGTTCCTGTGACTTCACAAGGAGCAGGGCTGTGATTTGCTCTGGTGCCTGTTTAGTCACATGGGTCAGGGCTGAGAGGTGCTCTAGTGCCTGTGACATCACAAGGGTCAGGGCTTTGATGTGCACTGGTGCCTGTGACATCACAGGAGTCTGGGCTGTGATGTGTACTGGTGCCTGTGACATCACAATGGTCAGGGCTGTAATGTGCTCTGGTGCCTGTGACAGCACAAGGGGCAGGGCTGTGACGTGCACTGGTCCCTGTGACATCACAAGGAGTGGGGCTGTGATGTGCTCTGGTGCCTGTAAAATCACAAGGAGCAGGGGTGTGATTTGTGCATGTGCCTGTGACATCACAATGGTCAGGGATGTGACGTGCTCTGGTGCCATTGACATCACGAGGAGCAGGGCTGTGATTTGCTCTAGTGCCTGTGGCATCGCAAGGGTCAGGGCTGTGATGTGTTCTAGTGCCTGTGACATCAAAAGGGGCAGGGCTGTAATGTGCTCCGGTGCCTGTGACATCGCAAGGGTCAGGGCTGTGATGTGCTCTGGTACCTGAGACATCACTAGACTCAGGGCTGTGATGTGCTCTAGTGCCTGTGACATCACAAGGGTCAGGGATGTGATGTGCTCTGGTACCTCAAACATCACTAGGGTCAGGGCTGTGATGTGCTCGGTGCCTGTGACATCGCAAGGTCAGGGCTGTGATGTGCTCTGGTTCCTGTGAGAGCAGAATTGTCAGGGCTTTGATGTGCACTGGTGCCTGTGACACCACAAGGGGCAGGGCTGGGACGTGCACTGGTCCCTGTGACATCACAAGGAGCGGGGCTGTGATGTGCACTGGTGCCTGTGATATCAAAATGGTCTGTGCTCTGATGTGCTCTGGTGCCTGTAACATCACAAGGAGCAGGGATGTGATTTGTTCTGGTGCCTGTGACATCACAATGGTCAGGGATGTGACGTGCTCTCGTGCCATTGACATCACGAGGAGTAGGGGTGTCATGTTCTCTGGTGCCTGTGACATCACAAGGAGCGGGCTGTGATGTGCTCTGGTGCCTGTGACATCACAAGGAGCAGGGCTGTGTATTCCTCTGGTGCCTGTGACATCACAATGGTCAGGGTTGTGATGTGCTCTGGCACCTGTGACATCACAAGGAGCAAGGTTCTGATGTGCTCTGGTGCCTGTGACATCACAATGGTCAGGGCTGTGATGTGCTCTGGTGCCTGTGACATCACAAGGGTCAGGGCTGTGATGTGCTCTGGTGCCTGTGACATCACAAGGAGCGGGGCTGTGATTTGCTGTGGTGCCTGTGACTTCACAAGGAGCAGGGCTGTGATTTGCTCTGGTGCCTGTGACATCACAATGAGCAGGGCTGTGATGTGCTCTGGTGCCTGTGACATCACAATTGTCAGGGCTGTGATGTGCTCTGGTGCCTGTGACATCACAAGGGTCAGGGCTGTGATGTGCTCTGGTGCCTGTGACATCACAAGGAGCGGGGCTGTGATTTGCTGTGGTGCCATTGACATCACGAGGAGCAGGTCTGTGATTTGCTCTGCTGCCCGTGACATTGCAAGTGTCAGGGCTGTGATGATCTCTAGTGCCTGTGACATCACAATTGTCAGGCCTTTGATGTGCAATGTTGCCTCTGACATCACAGGAGTCTGGGCTGTGATGTGCTCTGGTGCCTGTGACATCACAAGGGGCAGGGCTCTGATGTGCTCTGGTCGCTGTGGCATCACAAGGTGCTGGGCTGTGATGTGGTCTGGTGCCTGTGACATCACAATGCTCTGGGCTGTGATGTGCTCTGGTGCCTGTGACATCATAATGGTCAGGGCTGTGATGTGCTCTGGTGCCTTTGACATCACAAGGGGCAGAGATGTGACGTGCTCCGGTGCCTTTTACATCACAAGGAGCGGGTTTGTGATGTGCTCTGGTGCCTGTGACATCACAAGGAGTAGGGCTGTGATGTGCTCTGGTGCCTGTGACATAACAAAGAGCAGGGCTGTGATTTGCTCTGGTGCCTGTGACATCAAAAGGGCAGGGCTGGATTGCTCTGGTCCTGTGACATCA
The DNA here is from genome assembly GCA_030060385.1 of Muscicapa striata striata. Taxonomy (NCBI): domain Eukaryota; kingdom Metazoa; phylum Chordata; class Aves; order Passeriformes; family Muscicapidae; genus Muscicapa; species Muscicapa striata. The sequence continues at coordinate 18,378 of JAREIS010001801.1, forward strand.
CAGGGTCAGGCTGTGATGTCTCTGGTGCCTGTGACATCACAAGGGCAGGCCTGGATGTGCTCTGGTCCCTGTGACATCACAAGGGTCAGGGCTGTGATGTGCTCTGGTCCTGTGACATTACAAGGAGAGGCTGTGATGTGCTCTGGTGCCTGTGACATCAAAGGCAGGGCTGTGATGCTCTGTGCCTGTGACATCAAAGGGCAGGTGTGAGTGCTCTGTGCCTTGACACACAAGGGCAGGGCTGTGATTTGTCTGATCCTTGCACACAAAAGCAGGGCTGTGATGTGTCTGGTGCCTGTGACATACAAGGGTCAGGCTGTGAGTGCTCTGGTGCCTGTGACATCACAAGGGCGGGCTGTGATTGCTTATGCCTGTGACTCCAAGGCAGGGCTGTGATTGCTCTGGTGTCTGTGACATCACAATGAGGAGGGCTGTGATGTGCTCTGGTGCCTGTGACATCACAATTGTCAGGGCTGTGATGTGCTCTGGTGCCTGTGACATCGCAAGGGTCAGGGCTGTGATGTGCTCTGGTTCCTGTGACATCACAAGGAGAGGGGCTGGGATGTGCACTGGTGCCTGTGACATCAAAACGGTCTGTGCTCTGATGTGCTCTGGTGCCTGTACATCACAAGGAGCAGGGATGTGATTTGTTCTGGTGCCTGTTACATCAGAATGGTCAGGATGTGATGTGCTCTGATGCCTGTGACATCACAAGGAGCGGGCTGTGATTTGCTGTGGTTCCTGTGACTTCACAAGGAGCAGGGCTGTGATTTGCTCTGGTGCCTGTTTAGTCACATGGGTCAGGGCTGAGAGGTGCTCTAGTGCCTGTGACATCACAAGGGTCAGGGCTTTGATGTGCACTGGTGCCTGTGACATCACAGGAGTCTGGTCTGTGATGTGTACTGGTGCCTGTGACATCACAATGGTCAGGGCTGTATATGCTCTGGTGCCTGTGACAGCACAAGGCAGGGCTGTGACGTGCACTGGTCCCTGTGACATCACAAGGAGTGGGGCTGTGATGTGCTCTGGTGCCTGTAAAATCACAAGGAGCAGGGGTGTGATTTGTGCATGTGCCTGTGACATCACAATGCTCAGGGATGTGACGTGCTCTGGTGCCTGTGACATCACGAGGAGTAGGGCTGTGATTTGCTCTAGTGCCTGTGGCATCGCAAGGGTCAGGGCTGTGATGTGTTCTAGTGCCTGTGACATCAAAAGGGGCAGGGCTGTAATGTGCTCTAGTGCCTGTGACATCGCAAGGGTCAGGGCTGTGATGTGCTCTGGTACCTGAGACATCGCAAGACTCAGGGCTGTGATGTGCTCTAGTGCCTGTGACATCACAAGGGTCAGGGATGTGATGTGCTCTGGTACCTCAAACATCACTAGGGTCAGGGCTGTGATGTGCTCTGGTGCCTGTGACATCAAAATGGTCAGGGTTGTGATGTTCTGTGGTGCCTGTGACACCACAAGGGGCAGGGCTGTGATGTGCTCTGGCACCTCTGACATCACAAGGAGCAAGGTTGTGATGTGCACTGGTGTTTGTGACATCACAATTGTCAGGGCTGTGATGTGCTCTGGTGCCTGTGACATCACAATGGGCAGGGTTGTCATTTGCTCTGGCCACTGTGACATCACAAGGAGCAGGGCTGTGATGTTCTCTGGTGGCTGTGACATCACAAGGAGCGGGGCTGTGATGTGTTCTGGTGCCTGTGACATCACAAGGAGCAGGGCTGTGTATTCTCTGGTGCCTGTGACATCACAGTGGCCAGGGTTGTGATGTGCTCTGGCACCTGTGACATCACAAGGAGCAGGGCTGGTGATGTGCTCTGGTGCCTGACATCACAAGGGTCAGGGCTGTGATTTGTCTGTGCCTGTGACATCACAAGGGTCAGGGATGTGATGTGCTCTGGTGATGTAACATCACAGGAGGGGCTTTGATGTGCTCTGGTGCCTGTGACATCACCAGGAACAGGCCTGTGTTGTGCTCTGGTCCTGTGACATCACAATGGTCTGGGCTGTGATGTGCTCGCGCCTGAGACATCCCAAAGATCAGGATGTGATGTGCTCTGGAGCCTGTGACATCACAAAAGCAGGGCTGTGATTTGCTCTGTCCCTTTACATCACAAGGAGCAGGGCTGTGATGGGCTCTGATCCTCTGATACAATGCAGCATGGCTGTGATGGGCTCTGGTGCCTGTGACATCCAAGGACAGGGCTGTGATGTGCACTGGTGCCTGTGACATCACAATGGTCAGGATGTATGTGCTCTGGTACCTCAAACATCACAAGGAGTCAGGGCTGTGATGTGCTCTGGTGCCTGTGACATCACAAGGAGCGGGCTGTGATTTGCTGTGGTGCCATCGGCATCACGAGGAGCAGGTCTGTGATTTGCTCTGGTGCCTGTGACATTGAAGTTCAGGGCTGTGATGATCTCTAGTGCCTGTGACATCACAATTGTCAGGCCTTGATGTGCAATGTTGCCTTGACATCAGGAGCGGGCTGTGATGTGCTCTGTGCCTGTGACATCACAAGGGCAGGGCTCTGATGTGCTCTGGTCGCTGTGGCATCACAAGGTTGGGCTGTGATGTGGCTCGTGCCTGTGACATCACAATGTCGGGCTGTGATGTGCTCTGGTGCCTGTGACATCATAATGGTCAGGGCTGCTGATGTGCTCTGGTGCCTTTGACATCACAAGGGGCGAGATGTGACGTGCCCGGTGCCTTTACATCAAGGAGCGGGTTTGTGATGTGCTCTGGTGCCTGTGACATCACAAGGAGAAGGGTGTGATGTGCTCTGGTGCCTGTGACATCAAAGAGCAGGGCTGTGATTTGCTCTGTGCCTGTGACATCAAAGGTCAGGGCTCTGATATGCTCTGGTGCCTGTGACATCACAAGGAGCGGCTCTGATTGCTCTGGTACCTGTAACATCACAAGGAGCAGGGATGTGATTTGTTCTGGTGCCTGTGACATCACAATGGTCAGGGATGTGAAGTGCTCTGTGCATTGACATCACGAGAGTAGGGCTGTGATGTTCTCGGTGGCTGTGACATCATAGGAGCGGGGCTGTGATGTGCTGTGCCTGTGACATCACAAGGAGCAGGGCTGTGTATTCCTCTGGTGCCTGTGACATCACAATGGTCAGGTGTGATGTGCTCTGGCACCTGTGACATCACAAGGAGCAAGGTTGCATGATGTGCACTGATGCCTGTGACATCACAAGGTGGGCTGTGATGTGCTCTGGTGCCTGTGACATCACAAGGGTCAGGGCTGTGACTTGTTCTGTGCCTGTGACATCACAATGTCAGGGATGTGACTGTGCTCTGTGACTGTGACATCACAGGAGTGGGGCCTTGATTGCTCTGTGCCTGTGACATCACAGGAACAGGCCTGTGATGTGTCTCTGGTCCTGTGACATCAAAATGGCTGGGCTGTGATGTGCTCCGGCCTGAGATATCCAAGTTCAGGGCTGTGATGTGCTCTGAGTCTGGACATCCAAATCAGGGCTGTGATTTGCTCTGGTCCTGTGACATCACAAGGGCAGGGCTGGGATTTGCTCTGGTCCTGTGACATCACAGGGTCAGGGCTGTGATGTCTCTGTGCCTGTGACATCAAAGGCAGGTGGGATTGCTCTGGTCCCTGTGACATCACAAGGGTCAGGGCTGTATGTGCTCTGGCACCTGTGCACCCAGACGGGCCTGTGGATGGGGGCACCCGGGCAAAGGTTTCCCGACCAAAAAAAAATTGTCGGGGCTGTTTTATGTGCTCGGGTGCCGTGAATCCCACAAGGGCAGGGGGGTTTTCTCTGGCCCCCCGGGCATTTAAAGGACAGGGCCCGGAGTTTTCTGGGGGCTGTGACCCTCCACAAAGGGCGGGGCTTTTGATGTGGCGGGTTTCCGTGGCTCACAAGGAGCGGGCTGGATTCCTCTGGTCCGGGCATCACAAAGGGGCCGGGGCTGGATGGCCTGGCACCCGTGACACCAGCGGGGCAGGGGTGGATGTTCCGGTGCCCGGACATCACAAAGGGGCAGGGGTGAGCTTCCGTGCTCAAAATTGGGTGATGTGCCTTTCGCATCCAAAGGGGGCTGTGATGTGCCTTGCCCGTGAACACCAGGGAAAAGGCCTTTTTTGGGCCCGGGCCCAACAAGGTCTGGGGGGAAAAAGGCCCCCGGGGCCTGGGGACATCCCGTTAGGATGTGATGTCTCTGGAGCCCGGACATCCAAAAACAGGGTTTTGATTTGCCGCCCCCCCGACATCACGGGCGGGGTGTGATTCTCTGATGCCTCATTCACATGGGGCATTTCCCGGTGCCTTTCATCACAAGGAGCAGGGGGGAGGGACTGGTGCCTGCATCACAAGGTCAGGATGGATGGCTTTTGGGGACCTCAAACATCACAAGGGGGCAGGGGTTGATTTCTCTGGTGCCTTAATCAAAGGGGCGGGCTGTGGGTTTTTTGGGGGTATCGACATCACGAGGGGGCAGGTTTTGTGATTTTTGGTGCCTGTGACATTGAAGTGTCAGGGGTGTGATGACCTTTCCTGTGACATCACAAATTTTCGGTTTTTTATGTGCAATTTCTGACATAAAGGAAAAATGGGTTGTGTTTGCCGGGCATCACAAAGGGGGAGGGCTCATGGTGTCGCACATTTTCCGGCGTTCGTGACATCATATGAGCAGGGTTGCGTTCTGATCCTTTACATCGCCAATGGTCAGGATGATGTGCGGTGCTCGCCATTATCAGCGGGGCAGGATGCGATGCAAATGTCGCGACATCATTGGGAGAGCACGGAGAACACAGTTCAGGCCGTGATGTTCTCTGAGACCCAGACATCACAAGTGTCAGGATGCCTGGCGCCCGTGACACATTAGTGGGAGAGCAGGCTGATGTGCCTGGTGACGCCACTCCAGGGCGGATGTGCTTCCGCACCATGGAGACAGCCTGGTGTGTCATCACAATAGTCAGGCTGCGAGGGCCCGCATCACCAGTGAGCAGGGCGCCGCATGCTGACATCACACACCAGGGCCGTGATGCCGCGGTGCCTGCGACATCACAGGGCAGGATGTGATGCAACCACAGCGTCAGGTCAGATGTGCGCTCAAGCACTGTCACATCGTCAGTGAGGCCGGCAAGCATCTTTCGTTTACCGTCAGCGTTCGGCAGCGACATTGTTAACTGTTCTTATGCTCCCATTTGTTTAGATAGTTTCGCTCACCTCATACTCCAACTAGTCCCGAATAGGCCGTAAGCCCAGCCTGAGGCGACGCAGCAGAATGATCTATTAGTTTCGCATGCCCACAAATGCTGTAGATACCACGCACTAGTCCAGAAAGAAACCACGGCATCCTCATCAACACTTATCAATCGACAAGAAAGCGGTCGATTTAGCAGAAGCGAGGAGCATCACAAAGATGATTCAAATTCTTACTTCTCGCTTCAGCGCCATCTCTGTTACTTTTCTGCAATAATAAATTGGCCATAATTGCTGTTCATGCACATTTCATAACGTCCAGTTGCGACTCGACGATTGAAAACTCCCGTTCAAAGGGGAGGCGTCATCGGTGGCTCGACCCTGATATCCGCCCACCGATCACCTAAAGTGAGAGTAAAGGAGGTTTGAGGGCTCACTTGTTTGTGTACAAACGGGCGACGCCGCATCCGTGGTGGGTTAAATCCGAGCAGACAGGTGCGGATGGCTGGCAAGACCCTCGCGACGACCTCATAGCGACTCCGAGCCTCAGGCTTGGGCCACCAACCAGGAGCAGAGCGATTGCGCGATGGGAAGGCACCGAGACGGGATGAAAGCAGTACTGCACAGCTGTAGGGGCTCCCCACCCATGCCTGGGGAGAAACTCTTTTATCACCAACATTTTTTGTGGCATACAAAGCACAAAGCCAAACACCATACCGTGTGGAGGAGTGGGTGAAAAAGAAATTCAAAGAATGTACCATTACTCGGACCAGAGATTGGGCAACAAAAACCGAATATTTGGGCAACACTAAGAAATCTCCTTTGTAGCAGAGAAAGCTTATTCATGCAAGCAGCTTGTAGGATCCGCCTGAGGTATTTGTCTTTAACTAGCAGAAATCAAGAGGTCAGCAACACAGGGAATAGCTGAGACTCATAGTTTCCCTCCCGCGCCCCCACCAAAGCGGGAAAGACTTAGCACTTCTGGAGGATTCGAGCCCCGAGAGCAAGCAGCTACCGTTAGTGTATCGGACCACGATTTGTTGGTGCTCACACCCAGGCAGGCAGATTTTATCAGTACCTCAGTTCAGGATGCTGATTTAAGAAAGAAATGACATCTAGCCATCTGGGCAGAGAGAACACTTTATCAGCACATACTGGGAAGAAGGAACCATATTTGTCAAGAAAGAATATGATCAGGAGGAGGCATGCGGCTTAAATGCACAGCATTACGCTGGCGATCAGCAGCAGATATCAAGTGTTTTGCAGCCAGACCACAACCAGTCATAGAGTTATGCAAGACCTTGCACGTCACCAGCAGGAATAGAGTAAATGTCCGCCGAGCCAAAATCACAGCAAGTTCTTTACGAAAGACAAAGAGATGAGACTTCATGCTACGAAAACCACTTTACCGATAAATCCAAATAAGCAGGCAGTACAAAGCGATTTGCCCTCGTGCCCCGGGAGACACGTACATTGCCGGGAGGATCATGAAGAGTCAGGGGACCATGTGCAGAGCACAGCAGCTCATGCGCCAGTGAAAGAGTCACAAACCACGTCAGACCGATATGGCTCGGCACGCAAGAGCAGGAGCGAGGACCCAAGCAGCCTGGGCAGAGCTCCAAGGAGGGGTCCTAGACTCTGAAGCGCGAGCCACGTGAAAGAAGGACACTTCAAGAGGGAAGGCCGCGCCGATTAGAGACTTCCAGTTGTTTGCGAGGACTAGTCAGGCCTATCTTGTGACTGTATCAAAGGAGCCCGATAAAGCCAGTGTCTCTAGGCTCCATTTCAGCACTGGGTGCAGAATAACGCCCAGTCTCACCTGTTGCCTGTCTAGGGAGACTGCCACAGATTGGGCAAATGGACCTGATGCAGTGTCACAAAGCGAGATGGTGAATCGGTGAATCTAAAATAGGCAGACTTCAGCACAGATTGCTCTGCTGGGCAGAGATATGACCATAGAATTGCACCAGTCACAAGAATTCAGACTGTCTTCACATTTACGAAATAACCGAAGTACAGGTCCCCGAGGCTGTACATTGACTTCCTTTTAAGGTTGTACAAAACCCTGATCTCCTGCAGCAGAGTCTCAGAGGAAGGAAAGCGGCCAGCCCCGCAGACAGGCCACTGAGCCGGGTTGCTAGGAACCTGTATTACAGCTATTCATCCTCCCAGTATGATGAAACTTATCACACATGAGCCTAAGAAATAAACAAGAGAATATACAGCTGTGACTATGGTGGGCAAAACATACACGCTGCCGAGTAACCAGGCCGCCAGTACAGACTTCATGACGCGCTTTGGGCTTGCTCCCCGACAGCCTAGTAAATTATTTTGCCTTGAAAGGAGGACGTATGAAGCAAGAAGATGATTAGGTTGTTCAGGGGATTTACTGAATCTCCAGCGTTAGATTTTAACGGATTACACAGACAGTCCTGGGTAACCCTTGGTGCAATATGCTGATGATTTGTGCCAGCAGGGAAAGAAGAGAAAAGGTAGAAGGGAGAGTATGACTTGCTTTTCTGTGACCCCAAGGGCCTTTGAAACCTTCCAGGCCCTTAAGTCCTTAGAAAATTTAGAGTCTTATACTCTCCCTTCTTACCTTTTCCTTTCCCTGCTAACAACAAATCATCAACATATTGCACCAGGGTTACCCCAGACCTGTCTGGTAATCCTAAAATCTGCTCCAGCGCCTGCCCGAACAGTTTGTGGGATTCAGTAAATCCCTGGGGCAATACTGTCCATCTAAGTTGTTGCTTCCTTCCAGTGTCCGGGTCCTCCCACTCAAAGGCAAAATAATCCTACTAGATTCATCAAGGGGCAAGCCCAAAAAGGGCCCCTTTAGTTTTTACACTGTACCATAAATCATTTGGGCTAGTTTTCCAGCGTGTATGGGTTTCCACCACTGGGAATCTGGCTTGGTTCTCTTGTTTTTTCCTTAAGTCATGTCCGGGTGGACCCTCCCCTTTTTTAACTGGGGGGATCGGTGTATTGTATGGTGACATGCAAAGGGTTTTAAAACCCCCGGGTCAGTAGCCTGTCACTTCGGCTTTAACCCTTTTCCCTTCCCCCGGGGGTATGGGATACTGCTTTATTCTTACAGGTTTCAGGGTTTTTTTTTAACCTTAAAAAAATCTTTTGCCCCCCCTTTAGGGGTTTTACCATACTTTGGATTTTTTCCCTTTTCATCTTCTTGCCCAAAGGGGGAGAGTCTTTTTTTTTTTTTCATTACCTCTTTTTGGGTCCCAATTCTATAATCATATTTTGCCCAATAAATTGTAATCTGTTCTGGGATAACAAAAAATCCCCCACCCCATTTTAGATTCTGATTCCCCCATCACCCCCTTTTTATTTTCACATCAAAGGGTTTCCCTTTGCCCCAACTCTTGGCAGTGTCCTAGAAGGGCACAACCTTTCTCACGGGAACCAGGGCACTACAGGGCCCCCCCCCCCCTTTCGATGTCCAAAGGGCCCCGAGCACATACAACCCTGCTCCTTGTGATGTCACAGGTGCCAAGACGTCAAAACCCCGCTCTTTGTGATGTCACAGGCCCGGGAATACAAAGCCCTGCCCCGTGTTTTTTGAGGCCCAGAAAACATCCGGGCCTTTTGCCCGGATGTCACAGTCGCCCAAAAGAACATCACAAACCCCGCTCCCCGGGGATGTCACAGTGGCCCAGAGCACATCACAGCCCCGACAATTGGATGTCACAAACACCCTGCACATCCAGCCTTTCTCCTTGTGATGTCAGGGGGTGCCAGGCACATCACAGCCCGCTCCTTGTGATGTCACAGGCACCAGGACACATCACAACCCTGACCAAAGGGGTGTCCCGAGGCAAGGCACATCCGCCTGCTTTTTTTTGATGTCCTGTCCAGGGAACCTCAACCCCTGACTTTTGGGAAAATACAGGCACCCAGAACCCCACAATGCTCTAATTTTGTCAGGGACAGAACATCACTGCCCCGACCCTTGTGATGTCAACACCAGAGCCCCCCAAACCCCGACCCCCCGGGAAATCACAGGCACCAGAGCACATCACCGCCCCGACCATGGGGATGTCCGGGCCGGGCACATCAAGCCCTGACCATTGTGATGTCACGGCACCAGAGCACATCACAGCCCTGACCTGTCATGTCACAGGGCCCCGGACATCACAACCCCACTCCTTTTGATGTCGGGAACCAGAGCCATCCAGCCCTGATCATTGTGATGTTTTTTCCCCCCAGGTACCCCCCCCGGGAGCAAACCCCCACAAACCCCTCCTTGTGATGTCACAGGCACCAGAGCACATGAGCCGCCCTTTTTATGTTTACAGGTCCGAAAAAATCCCCAGCCCTGCCTTTGGGATGTCACAGGCACCCCGAGGCCCCATCAAACCTTTCCTTGGGAGTCAAGGCACCAGAGCACATCCCCCGCCCTTTGATGTCAAGGAAGAGCCATCACAGCCCTGCCCGGATGCCCAGGCACCAGAGCACATCACATCCCCACCCCCCTTTAAAAATCAAGGGCCCCGACAATCCAAAAAAGCCCATTAAAGTCAACACCAGGGGCACATCACAGCCCCTGCCCTTGTGATGTCCGGGGCCCAGAGCACATACACCCTCCCGGGATGTCACAGGCCCAGGCAAACACAGCCCCCCCTTTGGATGTCACAGGCAAGGCCTCCCCAAACCCCCCCTTGTGATGTCAAGGGGCCCCGAGACATCCACCCTGACCCTTTGGGGTTTTGGCAAAAAAAGGGCCAAACATCCCTTTTGGGGGCCCGGGAACCCCTTTGGATGTCAAGGCCCCGAGAACATCCCAAACCCACCCGTATTTTGACCCGAGAAAACAAGCCCTGCCATTGGTGTCACGGCCAGGCACATCAATCCCTCCTTTGTGATGTCACAGGCAAGAGAAATCAAACCCCCGCCCTTGGGATGTCAAACCAGGCACCAGAACCCAGAAAGGCCGGCCCTTGCCCCCTTTTTATTCCAGGGCAAGAAAAAACCACAGCCCTCTCTTTTTTTTTTTGTCCGGCAAGAGCACATCCGCCCCCTTTGTGATGTACAACCCTGCACATCACAACCCCCCTTGTGATGTCACAGGAAACCAAAAAAGCCCACCCATTTCCCAAGGAACCCTGGGACCCTTTTGAAGTCACAGGCACCAGAGCACATCCAGCCCCCGACCCTTGTGATGTCAGAACACCAGAGCACATCCCCTTGCCATTGTGTTTCACATGCACCAGGGCACATCACCCCTTCCCTTTTTTATGTCACAGGCACCAGAGCACACACGCCTGACAATTGTGATGTCAAAACCCGGTGCAATCGTTTTCCCCCGGTGTCAGAGGGGGCCCAGAGCAATCACAGTTGTCCTTGGTGTCCCGGGGGAAAACACATCACAACCCTGAATTTTATAGGGCCCGGAGGGACATCCAGCCGCCCGATGTCAGTGTGGCCAGAAGGGAAACCCCCAGCCCTGACCTTTTGATGTCACGGCCCAGACCACAAATGACCTGTTTTCACAGGCAAGGAAAAATGCCCCCCTTTGATGTCACAGGAAAACACATCCAAACCCCCACCCTTGTGATGTCCAAACATAGCCCTTCCGGGTACAGGTCCGGAATCAAGACCCCCCCTTTTTTGATGTCCGGCAAAACATCAGGCTGACCTTTTTATGTCACGGCCCCCAAAAACAGCCCCCTTTTTTTTATGTCACCAAGGCACATCACACCCTTCTCCTTGGATGTCCAAAGGGCCCGGGCATTACAGCCCGGGTCCTTTTGATTCACAGGACAGAGCACATCACCCTGACCCTTGAAAGTCACGGCACAGGCAAATCCCCTGCCCCTTTGAGTAAGGCCCCCCAAAACCCAGCCCCCCCCTTTATTCAAGGGACCGGCTCCCCCCTCCCTGTGATGTCACAGGAAAAAGAAATC
>JAREIS010001802.1:0-48076 GCA_030060385.1 Muscicapa striata striata
GCGGGGCTGTGATGTGATCTTGTGCCTGTGACATCACAGAGGTGAGGGCGTTGTGATTTGCTCTGGTGCCTGTGACATCACAAGGGTCAGGGCTGTGATGTGCTCTGGTGCCTGTGAGATCACAAGGGTCACGGCAGTGATGTGCTGTAACACCTGTGACATCACAAGGATAAGGGCTCTGATTTGCTCTGGAGCCTGTGACATCACAAGGGTCAGGACTGTGATGTGTTGTGGTGCCTGTGACATCACAAGGAGCAGGGCTGTGATGTGCTCTGGTGCCTGTGACATCACAAGGGTCAGGGCTTTGATGTGCTCTGGTGCCTGTGACATCACAAGGAGCAGGGCTATGACGTGCTCGGGGTGCCTGTGACATCACAAGGGTCAAGGTTGTGATGTGCTCTGGTGCCTGTGACATCACATGGAGCAGGGCTGTGATGTGCTCTGGTGCCTGTGACATCACAAGGAGCAGGGTTGTGATTTGCTCTGGTGCCTGTGACATCTCAAGGAGCAGGGCTGTGATGTGCTCTGGTGCCTGTGACATCACAACGATCAGGGCTGTGATGTGCTCTGGTCCCTGTGACATCACAAGGTTCAAGGCTGTGATGTGCTCTGGTGCCTGTGACATTACAAAGAGCGGGGCTGTGATGTGCTCTTATTCCTGTGACATCATAAGTTTCAAGACTGTGATTTGCTCTGGTGCCTGTGACATTACAAGGGGCCGGGCTGTGATGTGCTCTGGTGCCTATGACATGAGAAGGAGGGGGGCTGTGATGTGCTCTGGTGCCTGTGACATTACAAGGGGCAGGACTGTGATTTGCTCTGGTGCTTGTGACATCACAAGGAGCAGGGCTATGACGTGCTCGGGTGCCTGTGACATCACAAGGGTCAAGGTTGTGATGTGCTCTGGTGCCTGTGGCATCACAAGGGGCGGGGCAGTGATGTGCTCTGGTGCCTGTGACATCACAAGGAGCGGGGCTGTGATGTGCTCTGGTGCCTCTGACATCACAATGGTCAGGGCTGTGATGTGGTCTGGTTCCTGTGACATCATAATGGTCAGGGCTGTGATGTGCTCTGGTGCCTGTGACATTACAAGGGGAAGGACTGTGATTTGCTCTGGTGCCTGTGACATCACAAGGAGCAGGGCTGTGACGTGCTCGGGTGCCTGTGACATCAAAAGGGTCAAGGTTGTGATGCGCTCTGGTGCCTGTGACATCACAGGAGGCAGGGCTGTGATGTCCTCTAACATCTGTGACATCACAAGGGTCAAGGCTGTGACGTGCTCTGGTGCCTGTGACATCATAAGTTTCAGGACTGTGATTTGCTCTGGTGCCTGTGACATCACAAGGGGCAGGGCTGTGATGTACTCTGGTGCCTGTGACATTACAAAGAGCGGGGCTGTGATGTGCTCTTATTCCTGTGACATCATAAGATTCAGGACTGTGATTTGCTCTGGTGCCTGTGACATCACAAGGGGCAGGGCTGTGATGTGCTCTGTGACATGCCTGTGACATCACAAGGGTCCTCCGGGCTGTGATGTGCTCTGGTGCCTGTGACATCACAAGGAGCGGGGCTGTGATGTGTTCTGTTGCTTGTCTGTGACATCACAAGGGTCAGGGCTGTGATGTGCTCTAACAGCTGTCACATCACATGGGTAACAAGGGCTGTGATGTGCTGTGGTGCCTGTGACATCACAAGAGCGGGGCTGTGATGTGATCTGGTGCCTGTGACATCACAGAGGTGTGCTCTAACAGGTCACATTGTGATTTGCTGTGGCGCCTGTGACATCACAAGGAGCGGGGCTGTGATGTGCTCTGGTGCCTGTGAGATCACAGAGGTGAGGGGGTCATTTGCTGTGGCGCCTGTGACATCACAGGAGTGATGTGCTGATCACAAGGGTCACCTGTGACATCACAAGGGTCAGGCCTGTGATGTGGTGTGGTGCCTGTGACATCACAAGGAGCAGGGCTGTGATGTGCTCTGGTGCCTGTGACATCACAATGGTCCGGGTTGTGATGTGGTCTTGTGCCCGTGACATCACAAGGAGCGGGGCTGTGATGTGCTCTGGTGCCTGTGACATCACAAGGAGCAGGGCTGTGATGTGCTCTGGTGCCTGTGAGATCACAAGGGTCACGGCAGTGATGTGCTGTAACACCTGTGACATCACAAGGATAAGGGCTCTGATTTGCTCTGGAGCCTGTGACATCACAAGGGTCAGGGCTGTGATGTGTTGTGGTGCCTCTGACATCACAATGGTCAGGGCTGTGATGTGGTCTGGTTCCTGTGACATCATAAGGGTCATGCCTGTGATGTGCTCTGGTGCCTGTGACATCACAAGGGGCAGGACTGTGATTTGCTCTGGTGCCTGTGACATCACAATGGTCAGGGCTGTGATGTGCTCTGGTGCCTGTGACATTACAAGGGGCAGGACTGTGATTTGCTCTGGTGCCTGTGACATCACAAGGAGCAGGGCTATGACGTGCTCGGGTGCCTGTGACATCACAAGGGTCAAGGTTGTGATGTGCTCTGGTGCCTGTGGCATCACAAGGGGCGGAGCAGTGATGTGCTCTGGAGCCTGGGACATCACAAGGAGAGGGGCTGTGATGTGCTCTGGTTCATCTGACATCACAATGGTCAGGGCTATGATGTGGTCTGGTTCCTGTGACATCATAAGGGTCATGCCTGTGATGTGCTCTGGTGCCTGTGACATTACAAGGGGCAGGACTGTGATTTGCTCTGGTGCCTGTGACATCACAGGAGGCAGGGCTGTGATGTCCTCTAACATCTGTGACATCACAAGGGTCAGGGCTATGACGTGCTCTAGTGCCTGTGACATCACAAGGGGCAGGACTGTGATGTGCTCTGGTGCCTGTGACATCACAATGGTCAGGGCTTTGATGTGCTCTGGTGCCTGTGACATCACAAGGAGCAGGGCTATGACGTGCTCGGGTGCCTGTGACATCACAAGGGTCAAGGTTGTGATGTGCTCTGGTGCCTGTGACATCACAAGGAGCAGGATTGTGATTTGCTCTGGTACCTGTGACATCACAAGGGGCCGGGCTGTGATGTGCTCTGGTGCCTGTGACATCAGAAGGAGTGGGGCTGTGATGTGCTCTGGTACCTGTGACATCACAAGGGGCCGGGCTGTGATGTGCTCTGGTGCCAGTGATATCAGAAGGAGTGGGGCTGTGATGTGCTCTTCTGCCTGTGACATAACAAGGGTCAGGGTTGCGATGTGCTCTGGTGCCTGTGACATCACAATGAGCGGGGCTGTGATGTGCTCTGTTGCTTGTGACATCACAAGGGTCAGGTCTGTGATGTGCTCTGGTGCCTGTGACATCACAAGGGGCCGGGCTGTGATGTGCTCTGGTGCCTGTGACATCACAATGGGCAGGGCTGTGATGTGCTCTTCTGCCTGTGACATCACAAGGAGCAAGGCTGTGATGTGCTCTTCTGCCTGTGACATAACAAGGGTCAGGGTTGCGATGTGCTCTGGTGCCTGTGACATCACAAGGAGCAGGGTTGTGATGTGCTCTGGTGCCTGTGACATCACAAGGGGCAGGGCTGTGATGTCCTCTCGTGCCTGTGACATCACAAGGAGAAGGGCTGTGTTGTGCTCTGGTTCCTGTGACATCACAAGGAGCAGGGCTGTGATTTCTTCTGGTGCCTGTGACATGACAAGGAGCAGAGCCGTGATGTGCTCTGGTGCCTGTGACATCACAATGGTCAGGGCTGTGATGTGCTCTGGTGCCTGTGACATCACAAGGGGTGGGGCTGTGATGTGCTCTGGTGCCTGTGACATCACAAGGAGCAGGGCTGTGATGTGCTCTGGTGCCTGTGACATCACAAGGGTCAGGGCTGTGATGTGCTCTGGTGCCTGTGACATCAAGGGCAGGACTGTGATTTGCTCTGGTGCCTGTGACATCAAAATGGTCAGGGCTGTGATGTGCTCTGGTGCCTGTGACATTACAAGGGGCAGGACTGTGATTTGCTCTGGTGCCTGTGACATCACAAGGAGCAGGGCTATGACGTTCTCGGGAGCCTGTGACATCACAAGCGTCAAGGTTGTGATGTGCTCTTGTGCCTGTGGCATCACAAGGGGCGGGGCAGTGATGTGCTCTGGAGCCTGTGACATCACAAGGAGCGGGGCTGTGATGTGCTCTGGTGCCTCTGACATCACAATGGTCAGGGCTGTGATGTGGTCTGGTTCCTGTGACATCATAAGGGTCATGCCTGTGATGTGCTCTGGTGCCTGTGACATTACAAGGGGCAGGACTGTGATTTGCTCTGGTGCCTGTGACATCACAAGGGGCAGGGCTGTGATGTGCTCTGGTGCCTGTGACATCACAAGGGGCAGGGCTGTGATGTGCTCTGGTGCCTGTGACATCACAAGGGTCAAGGCTGTGATGTGCTCTGGTGCCTGTGACATCACAAGGAGCAGGGCTGTGATGTGCTCTTGTGCCTGTGACATCACAAGGGGCAGGGCTGTGATGTGCTCTGGTGCCTGTGACATCACAAGGGCAGGGCTGTGATGTGCTCTAGTGCCTGTGACATCACAAGGGGCAGGGCTGTGATGTGCTCTGGTGCCTGTGACATCACAAGGGGCAGGGCTGTGATGTGCTCTGGTGCCTGTGACATCACAATGAGCAGGGCTGTGATGTGCTCTGGTGCCTGTGACATCACAAGGGTCAGGGTTGTGATTTGCTCTGGTGCCTGTGACATCACAAGGAGCAGGGCTGTGATGTGCTCTGGTGCCTGTGACATCACAAGCGTCAGGGTTGTGATGTGCTCTGGTGCCTGTGACATCATAAGGAGCAGGGCTGTGATGTGCTCTGGTGCCTGTGACATCACAAGGGGCCGGGCTGTGATGTGCTCTGGTGCCTGTGACATCAGAAGGAGTCAGGGCTGTGATGTGCTCTGGTGCCTGTGACATTACAAGGGTCAGGGCTGTGATTTGCTCTGGTGCCTGTGACATCACAAGGAGCAGGGCTGTGATGTGCTCTGGTGCCTGTGACATCACAAGGGTCAGGGCTGTGATGTGCTCTGGTGCCTGTGACATCACAAGGGGCAGGGCTGTGATGTGCTCTGGTGCCTGTGACATCACAAGGGGCAGGGCTGTGATGTGCTCTGGTGCCTGTGACATCACAAGGGTCAGGGCTGTGATGTGCTCTGGTGCCTGTGACATCACAAGGGGCAGGACTGTGATGTGCTCTAACATCTCTGACATCACAAGGGGCAGGACTGTGATTTGCTCTGGTGCCTGTGACATCATAGGGGGGCAGGACTGTGATTTGCTCTGGTGCCTGTGACATCACAAGGAGCAGGGCTGTCATGTGCTCTGGTGCCTGTGACATCACAAGGGTCAAGGTTGTGATGTGCTCTGGTGCCTGTGACATCACAAGAGCAGGGCAGTGATGTGCTCTGGGGCCTGTGACATCACAGGAGGCAGGGCTGTGATGTGCTCTGGTGCCTGACATCACAATCTGTGACATGCTCTGGTTCCTGTGTCAAGGGCTGTGATGTGCTCTGGTGCCTGTGACATCATAAGGGGTCAGGGCTGTGATGTGCTCTGGTGCCTGTGACATCACAAGGGGTGGGGCTGTGATGTGCTCTGGTGCCTGTGACATCACAATGGTCAGGGCTGTGATGTGCTCTGGTGCCTGTGACATCACAAGGAGCAGGGCTGTGATGTGCTCTTGTGCCTGTGACATCATAAGATGTTCAAGGTTGCGACATCACAAGGAGCAGGGCTGTGATGTGCTCTGGTGCCTGTGACATCACAATGGTCAGGGCTTTGATGTGCTCTGGTGCCTGTGACATCACAAGGAGCAGGGCTGTGATGTGCTCTGGTGCCTGTGACATCACATGGGTCAAGGTTGTGATGTGCTCTGGTGCCTGTGACATCACAAGGAGCAGGACTGTGATTTGCTCTGGTGCCTGTGACATCACAAGGGCAGGGCTGTGATGTGCTCTGGTGCCTGTGACATCAGAAGAGTCAGGCTGTGATGTGCTCTGGTGCCTGTGACATCACAAGGGGCCGGGCTGTGATGTGCTCTGGTGCCTGTGACATCAGAAGGAGTCAGGGCTGTGATGTGCTCTTCTGCCTGTGACATAACAAGGGTCAGGGCTGTGATGTGCTCTGGTGCCTGTGACATCACAAGGCTCGGGGCTGTGATGTGCTCTGGTGCCTGTGACATCACAAGGGTCAGGGCTGTGATGTGCTCTGGTGCCTGTGACATCACAAGGGGGGGGCTGTGATGTGCTCTGGTGCCTGTGACATCACAAGGGGCAGGGCTGTGATGTGCTCTTCTGCCTGTGACATCACAAGGAGCAAGGCTGTGATTTGCTCTTCTGCCTGTGACATAACAAGGAGGCAGGGGTTGCGATGTGCTCTGGTGCCTGTGACATCACAGGGGCAGGGTTGTGATGTGCTCTGGTTCCTGTGACATCACAAAGGTCAGGGCTGTGATTTGTTCTGGTGCCTGTGACATGACAAGGAGCAGAGCCGTGATGTGCTCTGGTGCCTGTGACATCACAATGGTCAGGGCTGTGATGTGCTCTGGTGCCTGTGACATCACAATGGTCCGGGTTGTGATGTGCTCTTGTGCCCGTGACATCACAAGGAGCAGGGCTGTGATGTGCTCTGGTGCCTGTGACATCACAAGGGAGTGGGGCTGTGATGTGCTCTGGTGCCTGTGACATCACAAGGGCAGGGCTGTGATGTGCTCTGGTGCCTGTGACATCCAGAGGAGTGGGGCTGTGACTCTTGGTGCCTGTGACATCACAAGGAGCAGGGCTGTGATGCCTGTGACATCACAAGGAGGCAGGGCTGTGATGTGCTCTGGTGCCTGTGACATCACAAGGGTCAGGGCTGTGATGTGCTCTGGTGCCTGTGACATCACAAGGGTCAGGGCTGTGATGTGCTCTGGTGCCTGTGACATTACAAGGGGCAGGACTGTGATTTGCTCTGGTGCCTGTGACATCACAATGGTCAGGGCTGTGATGTGCTCTGGTGCCTGTGACATTACAAGGGGCAGGACTGTGATTTGCTCTGGTGCCTGTGACATCACAAGGAGCAGGGCTATGACGTGCTCGGGTGCCTGTGACATCACAAGGGTCAAGGTTGTGATGTGCTCTGGTGCCTGTGGCATCACAAGGGGCGGAGCAGTGATGTGCTCTGGAGCCTGTGACATCACAAGGAGAGGGGCTGTGATGTGCTCTGGTGCCTCTGACATCACAATGGTCAGGGCTCTGATGTGGTCTGGTTCCTGTGACATCATAAGGGTCATGCCTGTGATGTGCTCTGGTGCCTGTGACATTACAAGGGGCAGGACTGTGATTTGCTCTGGTGCCTGTGACATCACAAGGAGCAGGGCTGTGACGTGCTCGGGTGCCTGTGACATCAAGAGGGTCAAGGTTGTGATGTGCTCTGGTGCCTGTGACATCACAAGGAGCAGGCCAGTGATGTGCTCTGGTGCCTGTGACATCACAGGAGGCAGGGCTGTGATGTCCTCTAACATCTGTGACATCACAAGGGTCAGGGCTATGACGTGCTCTGGTGCCTGTGACATCATAAGTTTCAGGACTGTGATTTGCTCTGGTGCCTGTGACATCACAAGGGGCAGGGCTGTGATGTGCTCTGGTGCCTGTGACATCACAATGGTCCGGGTTGTGATGTGCTCTGGTGCCTGTGACATCACAAGGAGCGGGGCTGTGATGTGTTCTGTTACTTGTGACATCACAAGGGTCAGGGCTGTGATGTGCTGTGGTGCCTGTGACATCACAAGGAGCGGGGCTGTGATGTGATCTTGTGCCTGTGACATCACAGAGGTGAGGGCGTTGTGATTTGCTCTGGTGCCTGTGACATCACAAGGGTCAGGGCTGTGATGTGCTCTGGTGCCTGTGAGATCACAAGGGTCACGGCAGTGATGTGCTATAACACCTGGGACATCACAAGGATAAGGGCTCTGATTTGCTCTGGAGCCTGTGACATCACAAGGGTCAGGACTGTGATGTGTTGTGGTGCCTGTGACATCACAAGGAGCAGGGCTGTGATGTGCTCTGGTGCCTGTGACATCACAAGGGTCAGGGTTGTGATGTTCTCTGGTGCCTGTGACATCACAAGGAGCAGGGCTATGACGTGCTCGGGTGCCTGTGACATCACAAGGGTCAAGGTTGTGATGTGCTCTGGTGCCTGTGACATCACATGGAGCAGGGCTGTGATGTGCTCTGGTGCCTGTGACATCACAACGATCACGGTTGTGATTTGCTCTGGTGCCTGTGACATCACAAGGAGCAGGGCTGTGATGTGCTCTGGTGCTTGTGACATTACAAAGAGCGGGGCTGTGATGTGCTCTTATTCCTGTGACATCATAAGTTTCAAGACTGTGATTTGCTCTGGTGCCTGTGACATTACAAGGGGCCGGGCTGTGATGTGCTCTGGTGCCTGTGACATTCCAAGGAGCAGGGCCGTAATGTTCTCTGGTGTCTGTGACATCACAAGGGGCAGGGCTGTGATACTCTGGTGCCTGTGACATCACTAGGAGCGGGCGTCATGTCACGGTGTCCTTGACATCGGGCAGGCTGTGTGGCTCTGTGCTGTGACATACAGGTCGGGCTGTGATGTGCTCTGGTGCCTGTGACATCACAGGAGCGGGCTGTGTTGATTGTGACATACAGGGTGGTGTGAGGTGCCTGTGACATCAAGGGCAGGGCTGTGATGTTCTGGTGCCTGTGACATCACAAGGGTCAGGGCGTGATGTGCTGTCCTGTACATCACAAGGTAGAGCTGTGATTTGTGTGAGCCTGTGACATCACAGGGGAGGGCTGTGATGTGCTCTGGTGCCTGTGAATCACAAGGTAGGGCTGTGATGTGCTGTCCTGTGACATCACAAGGGCAGGGCTGTGATGTGCTTGGTGCCTGTGACATCACAAGGGCAGGGCGTGATGTGTTGTCCTGTGACATCACAGGCAGGGCTGTGATGTGCTGTGCCTGTGACATCAAGGCAGGGCTGTGATGTGTTGGTCCTGTGACATCACAGGGTCAGGGCTGTGATGTGTCGGTGCCTGTGACATCACAGGGTCAGGGCTGTGATGTGCTCTTCTGCCTGTGACATCACAAGGCGGCAGGGCTGTGATGTGCTCTGGTGCCTGTGGCATCACACAGGGGCAGGGCTGTGATGTGCTCTGGTGCCTGTGACATCACAAGGAGCGGGGCTGTGATGTGCTCTTCTGCCTGTGACATAACAAGAGGTCAGGGTGTTGATGTGCTCTGGTGCCTGTGACATCTCACAAGGAGAGGGCTGTGATGTGCTCTGGTGCCTCTGACATCACAATGGTCAGGGCTCTGATGTGGTCTGGTTCCTGTGACATCATAAGGGTCAGGCCTGTGATGTGCTCTGGTGCCTGTGACATTATTAGGGCAGGGCTGTGATGTGCTCTTATTCCTGTGACATCATAAATTTCAGTGTAATAAAATAAGCGACCTTTTTGTTCACTGTCTAGTGTCTGGCAGTGAAACAGTTAACTGCCCTAGTGTCCTACTTTGTTTAGATAAGCTTTGCTAACAGACCTTGGAAAGGGAGTAGGTTGTAAATTATCTAGTCTGCTGGCGAGACCAGAAGGGCAGAATGACCCGTTAGGTTTGCATGTTCACAAATGCTTGTAGATAATTACTGCACTAGGTCCGAGGAAAAGAAACCACTGCGAACCCTCATCAAAACCACCAGGAGACAGGAAAAAGACCCCTATCAACTGACGGAGCAAGCGAGTGACCGGGAAGGGATGATTTGGCAGAAGAAGCGGAGACCTAAAAGGGAGACCACAAGACCCAGGCGTGCGGCGAAGGGATCTGGGAAGACCCTGCCCCCTCGTGTGCCGCCTGCATCTTGCTTACTCTTTCTGTAATAATAAATTGGCTACATAATTGGCTTTATATTGGCCCGTTTGTGCTCATTTATAACATTCAGGACTGTGATTTGCTCTGGTGCCTGTGACATCAGAAGGGGGAGGGCTGTGACATGCTCGGGTGCCTGTGACATCAAAAGGGTCAAAGTTGTTATGTGCTCTGGTGCCTGTGACATCACAAGGAGCAGGCCTGTGATGTGCTCTGGTGCCTGTGACATCACAGCAGCGGGGCTGTGATGTTCTCTGGTGCCTGTGACATCACATGGGTCAGGGATATGATGTACCGTGGTGCCTCTGACATCACAAGGGTCAGGGCTGTGATGTACACTGGTGCCTGTGACATCACAACGATCACGGCTGTGATGTCCTCTGGTGCCTGTGACATCACAAGGAGCAGGGCTGTGATGTGCTCTGGTGCCTGTGACATCACAACGATCACGGCTGTGATGTGCTCTGGTGCCTGTGACATCACAAGGAGCAGGGCTGTGATGTGCTCTGGTGCGTGTGACATCACAAGGGTCAAGGTTGTGATGTGCTCTGGTGCCTGTGACATCACAAGCAGGGCTGTGATGTGCTCTGGTGCCAATGATGTGCTGTTATTTTCTCTGGTGCCTGTGTCACAAGGAGCAGAGCATCGTGTGACATCAAGGGTCAGGGCTGTGATGTGCTCTGGTGCCTGTGACATCACAAGGAGGGGCAGGGCTGTGATGTGCTCTTGTTATGTGCCTGTGACATAACAAGGGTGACAGGGTTTATTGTGATGTGCTCTGGTGCCTGTGACATCACAAGTAGCGTGGCTGTGATGTTCTCTGGTGCCTGTGGCATCACAAGGAGCGGGGCTGTGATGTGCTCTGGTGCCTCTGACATCACAGTGGTCAGGGCTGTGTATGTGGTCTGGTGCCTGTGGCATCACAATGGTCAGGCCTGTGATGTGCTCTGGTGCCTGTGACATCACAGTGGTCAGGGCTGTGATGTGCTCTATTCCTGTGACATCATAAGTTTCAGGACTGTGATTTGCTCTGGTGCCTGTGACATCACATGGGCAGGGCTGTGATGTGCTCTACTTATGCCTGTGACATCACAAGGGCAGGGCTGTGACATGTGCTCGGTGACCTGTGACATCAAAAGGGTCAAGGTTGTGATGTGCTCTGGTGCCTGTGACATCACAAGGAGCAGGCCAGTGATGTGCTCTGGTGCCTGTGACATCACAGGGGGCAGGGCTGTGATGTCCTCTAACATCTGTGACATCACAAAGGTCAGGGCTGTGACGTGCTCTGGTGCCTGTGACATCACAAGGAGCGGGGCTGTGATGTGATCTGGTGCCTGTGACATCACAGAGGTGAGGGCGTTGTGATTTGCTGTGGCGCCTGTGACATCACAAGGAGCAGGGCTGGGATGTGCTCTGGTGCCTGTGAGATCACAAGGGTCACGGCAGTGATGTGCTGTAACACCTGTGACATCACAAGGATAATGACTCTGATTTGCTCTGGAGCCTGTGACATCACAAGGGTGAGGGCTGTGATGTGCTGTGGTCCCTGTGACATAGCAAGGAGCAGGGCTGTGATGTGCTCTGGTGCCTGTGACATCACAACGATCACGGCTGTGATGTGCTCTGGTGCCTGTGACATCACAAAGAGCAGGGCTGTGATGTGCTCTGGTGCCTGTGACATCACAACGATCACGGATGTGATGTGCTCTGGTGCCTGTGACATCACAAGGGTCAGGGCTGTGACGTGCTCTGGTGCGTGTGACATCACAAGGGTCAAGGTTGTGATGTGCTCTGGTGCCTGTGACATCGCAAGGAGCAGGGCTGTGATGTGCTCTGGTGCCAATGACATCGCAAGGTGAAGGGCTGTGATGTGCTCTTCTGCCTGTGACATCACAAGGCGCAGGGCTGTGATGTGCTCTGGTGCCTGTGGCATCACAGGGGGCGGGGCTGTGATGTGCTCTGGTGCCTGTGACATCACAAGGAGCGGGGCTGTGATGTGCTCTTCTGCCTGTGACATAACAAGGGTCAGGTGTTGATGTGCTCTGGTGCCTGTGACATCACAAGGAGCGGGGCTGTGATGTGCTCTGGTGCCTCTGACATCACAAGGGGGAGGGCTGTGACATGCTCGGGTGCCTGTGACATCAAAAGGGTCAAAGTTGTTATGTGCTCTGGTGCCTGTGACATCACAAGGTTCAAGGCAGTGATTTGCTCTGGTGCCTGTGACATGAGAAGGAGTGGGGCTGTGATGTGCTCAGGTGCCTGTGACATCACAAGGAGGAGGGTTGTGATGTGCTCTGGTGCCTGTGACATCACAAGTAGCGGGGCTGTGATTTGCTCTGGTGCCTGTGACATCCCAAGTAGCCGGGCCGTGATGTTCTCTGGTGTCTGTGACATCACAAGGGGCAGGGCTGTGATGTGCTCTGGTGCCTGTGACATCACAATGGTCCGGGTTATTATGTGCTCTGGTGCCCGTGACATCAGAATGGTCAGGGCTGTGATGTGCTCTAACACCTGTGACATCACAAGGGTCAGGGCTGTGATGTGCTCTGGTGCCTGTGACATCACAAGGAGCAGTGCTGTGACGCGCTCGGGTGCCTGTGACATCACAAGGGTCAAGGTTGTGATGTGCTCTGGTGCCTGTGACATCACAAGGAGCAGGCCTGTGATGTGCACTGGTGCCTGTGACATCACAAGGGGCAGGGCTGTTATGTCGTCTAACATCTGTGACATCACAAGGGTCAGGGCTGTGACGTGCTGTGGTACCTGTGATATCACAAGGAGCGGGTCTGTGATGTGATCTGGTGCCAGTGACATCACAGAGGTGAGGGCGTTGTGATTTGCTCGGGTGCCTGTGAGATCACAAGGAGCAGGGCTGTGATGTGCTCTGGTGCCTGTGAGATCACAAGGGTCACGGCAGTGATGTGCTGTAACACCTGTGACATGAAAAGGAGCAGGGCTCTTATTTGCTCTGGAGCCTGTGACATCACAAGGGTCAGGGCTGTGATGTGTTGTGGTGCCTGTGACATCACAAGGAGCAGGGCTGTGATGTGCTCTGGTGCCTGTGACATCACAAGGAGCCGGGCTGTGATGTGCTCTGGTGCCAGTGACATCACCAGCAGCAGGGCTGTGATGTGCTCTGGTGCCTGTGACATCACATGGGTCAGGGATATGATGTACCGTGGTGCCTCTGACATCACAAGGGTCAGGGCTGTGATGTGCTCTGGTGCCTGTGACATCACAACGATCAGGGCTGTGATGTGCTCTGGTGCCTGTGACATCACAAGGAGCAGGGCTGTGATGTGCTCTGGTGCCTCTGACATCACAATGGTCAGGGCTCTGATGTGGTCTGGTTCCTGTGACATCATAAGGGTCAGGCCTGTGATGTGCTCTGGTGCCTGTGACATTATTAGGAGCGGGGCTGTGATGTGCTCTTATTCCTGTGACATCATAAGTTTCAGGATTGTGATTTGCTCTGGTGCCTGTGACATCACAAGGGGCAGGGCTGTGACGTGCTCGGGTGCCTGTGACATCAAAAGGGTCAATGTTGTTATGTGCTCTGGTGCCTGTGACATCACAAGGAGCAGGCCTGTGATGTGCTCTGGTGCCTGTGACATCACAAGGTTCAAGGCTGTGGTTTGCTCTGGTGCCTGTGACATCACAACGATCAGGGCTGTTATTTTCTCTGGTGCCTGTGACATCACAAGGAGCAGAGCTGTGATCTGCTCTGGTGCCTGTGACATCACAAGGGTCAGGGCTGTGATGTGCTCTGGTGCCTGTGACATCACAAGGAGCAGGGCTGTGACGTGGTCGGGTGCCTGTGACATCAAAAGGGTCAAGGTTGTGACGTGCTCTGGTGCCTGTGACATCACAAGGAGCAGGCCTGTGATGTGCTCTGGTGCCTGTGACATCACAAGGGGCAGGGCTGTGATGTCCTCTAACATCTGTGACATCACAAGGGTCAGGGCTGTGACGTGCTCTGGTGTCTGTGACATCATAAGTTTCAGGACTGTGATTTGCTCTGGTGCCTGTGACATCACAAGGGGCAGGGCTGTGATGTGCTCTGGTGCCTGTGACATCACATTGGCCAGGCTTGTGATGTGCTCTGGTGCCTGTGACATTACAAAGAGCGGGGCTGTGATGTTCTCTTATTCCTGTGACATCATAAGATTCAGGATTGTGATTTGCTCTGGTGCCTGTGACATCACAAGGGGCAGGGCTGTGATGTGCTCTGGTTCCTGTGACATCACAAGGTTCAAGGCTGTGATGTGCTCTGGTGCCTGTGACATTACAAGGAGCGTTGCTGTGATGTGCTCTTATTCCTGTGACATCATAAGTTTCAGGACAGTGATTTGCTCTGGTACCTGTGACATCACAAGGGTCAGGGCTGTGATGTGCTCTGTTGCCTGTGACATCGCAAGGGGCAGGGCTGTGATGTGCTCTTCTGCCTGTGACATAACAAGGGTCAGGGTTGTGATGTGCTCTGGTGCCTGTGACATCACAAGTAGCGTGGCTGTGATGTTCTCTGGTGCCTGTGGCATCACAAGGAGCGGGGCTGTGATGTGCTCTTCTGCCTGTGACATAACAAGGGTCAAGGTTGTGATGTGCTCTGGTGCCTGTGACATCACAAGGAGCGGGGCTGTGATGTGCTCTGGTGCCTCTGACATCCGTTGTGATTTGCTGGCAGCGCCTGTGACATCACAATGGTCAGGGCTGTGATGTGCTCTGGTGCCTGTGACATCATAATGGTCAGGGCCTGTTATGTGCTCTGGTGCCTGTGACATCACAAGGATAAGGGCTGTGATGTGCTCTTATTCCTGTGACATCACATCAGGGGGCTGTGATGTGCTCAGTGACATGGGTCAGGGCTGTGATTTGCTCTGGTGCCTGTGACATCACAGGAGCAGGGCTGTGATGTGCTCTGCTGCCTGTGACATCACAAGAGGCAGGGGCTGTGATGTGCTCTGGTGCCTGTGACATCACAAGGGTCAGGGCTGTGATGTGCTCTGGTGCCTGTGACATCACAAGGGTCAGGGCTGTGATGTGCTCTGGTGCCTGTGACATCACAAGGGTCAGGGCTGTGATGTGCTCTAACATCTGTGACATCACAAGGGTCAGGGCTGTGATGTGCTCTGGTGCCTGTGACATCACAAGGAGCAGGGCTGTGATGTGCTCTGGTGCCTGTGACATCACAGAGGTGAGGGCTGTGATTTGCTCTGGTGCCTGTGACATCACAAGGAGCAGGGCTGTGATGTGCTCTGGTGCCTGTGACATCACTGAGGGTCAGGGCTGTGATGTGCTGTAACACCTGTGACATCACAATTATCAGGACTCTGATTTGCTCTGGTGCCTGTGACATCACAAGGGTGAGGGCTGTGATGTGCTCTGGTCCCTGTGACATCACAAGGAGCAGGGCTGTGATGTGCTCTGGTGCCTGTGACATCACAAGGAGCAGGGCTGTGATGTGCTCTGGTGCCTGTGACATCACAAGGAGCGGGGCTGTGATGTGCTCTGGCACCTGTGACATCACAAGGGTCAGGGCTGTGATGTGCTCTGGTGCCTGTGACATCACAAGGGGCAGGGCTGTGATGTGCTCTGGTGCCTCTGACATCACAATGGTCAGGGCTCTGATGTGCTCTGGTGCCTGTGACATCATAAGGGTCAGGGCTGTGATGTGCTGTGGTGCCTGTGACATCACAAGGAGCAGGGCTGTGATGTGCTCTGGTGCCTGTGACATCATAAATTTCAGTGTAATAAAATAAGCGACCTTTTGTTCACTGTCTAGTGTCTGGCAGTGAAACAGTTAACACATGCCTGATGTCCTACTTTGTTTAGATAAACTTTTGCTAACAGGCAAAAGGGGAGTAGGTTGTAAATTATCTAGTCTGCTGGCGAGACGAGAAGGGCAGAATGACCCGTTAGGTTTGCATGTTCACAAATGGCAGCGAATAGTACTGCACTAGGTCCGAGGAAAAGAAAACCACTGCGAACCTCATCAAAAACCACCAGGAGACAGGAAAAGACCCCTATCAACTGACGGAGCAGCGCAGAGTGACCGGAAGGATGATTTGGCAGAAAAGCGGAGACCTAAAGGAGACCACAAGACCCAGGGCGTGCGGCGAAGGGATCTGGGGAAGACCCTGCCCCCTGCATTAAGCCCAGCGCTGCATCCTTGCCTCTTTTTCTGTAATAATAAATTGGCTACATAATTGGCTTTATATTGGCCCGTTTGTGCTCATTTATAACATTCAGGACTGTGATTTGCTCTGGTGCCTGTGACATCAGAAGGGGAGGGCTGTGACAGTGCTCGGGTGCCTGTGACATCAAAGGTCAAGTGCTTATGTGCTCTGGTGCCTGTGACATCACAGGAGCAGGCCTGTGATGTGCTCTGGTGCCTGTGACATCAACAGAGCGGGCTGTGATGTTCTCTGGTGCCTGTGACATCACATGGAGTCAGGGTTGATGTGCCTGGTGCCTGTGACATCACAAGGGTCAGGGCTGTGATGTCCTGGTGCCTGTGACATCACAGTCAGGCTGTGATGTCCTCTGGTGCCTGTGACATCCAGGAGCAGGGCTGTGATGTGCTCTGGTGCCTGTGACATCACGAGTCAGGCTGTGATGTGCTCTGAGTCCTGTGACATCACAAGGGTCAGGGCTGTGATGTGCTCTGGTGCTGTGACATCACAAGGGTCAGGTGTGATGTGCTCTGGTGCCTGTGACATCGCAAGGGCAGGGCTGTGATGTGCTCTGTGCCTGTGACATACAAGGGTCAGGGTGTGATGTGCTCTGGTGCCTGTGACATCACAAGAGCGTGGCTGTGATGTTCTCTGGTGCCTGTGCATCACAGGAGGGGCTGTGATGTGCTCTGGTGCCTTGACATCACAGTGGTCAGGGCTGTGATGTGTCTGGTTCCTGTGACATCATAAGGTCAGGCTGTATTGTGCTCTGGTGCCTGTGACATACAAGGTGCAGGGCTGTGATGTGCTCTGTCCTGTGACATCACAAGTCAGGCTGTGATTTGCTCTGGTGCCTGTGACATCACAGGGCAGGGCTGTGATGTGCTCTGTGCCGTGACATCACAAGGAGCAGGCGTGATGTGCTCTGGTGCCTGTGACATCACAGGGCAGGGCTGTGATGTCCTCTGCCTGTGACATCACAAGGTCAGGGTGTGAGTGCTCTGGTGCCTGTGACATCACAAGGGCGGGCTGTGATGTGTCTGGTGCCTGTGACATCACAGAGGTGAGGCTGTGATTGCTGGGCCTGTGACATCAAGGAGCAGGGCTGGATGTGCTCTGGTGCCTGTGAATCACAAGGGTCACGGCGTGATGTGCTGTACCTGTGACATCACAAGGATATGATTGTTGCTCTGGGCCTGTGACATCACAAGGTGAGGCTGTGATGTGCTTGGTCCTGTGACATACAAGGGCAGGCTGTGATGTGCTCTGGTGCCTGTGACATCACAAGGATGGCTGTGATGTGCTCTGGTGCCTGTGACATCACAAGGCAGGGCTGTGATGTGCTCTGGTGCCTGTGACATCACAAGGATCAGGTGTGATGTGCTCTGGTGCCTGTGACATCACAGGGTCAGGGCTGTGGTGCTCTGGTGCTGTGACATCACAAGGGTCAGGTGTGATGTGCTCTGGTGCCTGTGACATCCAAGGGCAGGGCTGTGATGTGCTCTGGTGCCATGACATCCAAGGGAGGGCTGTGATGTGCTCTGACCTGTGACATCACAAGGGTCAGGGCTGTGATGTGCTCTGGTGCCTGTGACATCACAAGGAGCAGTGCTGTGACGCGCTCGGGTGCCTGTGACATCACAAGGGTCAAGGTTGTGATGTGCTCTGGTGCCTGTGACATCACAAGGAGCAGGCCTGTGATGTGCACTGGTGCCTGTGACATCACAAGGGCAGGGCTGTATGTCTCAACATCTGTGACATCACCAAGGGGCAGGGCTGTGATGTGCTGTGGTGCCTGTGAAATCACAAGGAGCAGGGCTGTGATGTGCTCTGGTGCCTGTGACATCACAAGGAGCAGGGCTGTGATGTGCCCTGTTGCCTGTGACATCACAAGGAGCAGGGCTGTGATGTGCTCTGGTGCCTGAGACATCAAAAGGGTCAGGCTGTGATGAGATTCTAGCACCTGTGACATCACAAAGGTCAGGGTTGTGATGTGCTCTGCGCCTGTGACATCACAAGGAGCAGGGCTGTGATGTGTGTAACACCTGTGACATCAGAAGGAGCAGGGCTGTGATGTGCTCTGGTGCCTGTGACATCACAAGGTGTCAAGGGCTTTGATGTGCTCTGTGCCTGTGACATCACAAGGGTCAGGGTTGTGCGTGCTCTGGTGCCTGTGACATCACAAGGGTCAGGGCTGTGATGTGGTCTGGTGCCTGTGACATCACAAGGGTCAGGGCTGTGATGTGCTCTGGTGCCTGTGACATCAAAAGGGTCACGGCTGTGATAAGTTCTGGTACCTGAGACATCACCAAGGTCAGGGCTCTGATGTGCTCTGGTGCCTGTGACATCACAAAGAGCGGGGCTCTCATTTGCTCTGGTGCCTGTGACATCAGAGTTGTCAGGGCTGAGATGTGCTCTGGTGCCTGTGACATCACAATAAACAGGGCTGAGATGTGCTCTGGTGCCTGTGACATCACAAGGGGCAGGGCTGTGATGTGCTCTGGTGCCTGTGACATCAAAAGGAGTGGGGCTGTGATGTGCTCTGGTGCCTGTGATATCACAAGGGGCCGGGTTGTGATGTGCTCTGGTGCCTGTGACATCACAACGATCAGGGCTGTGATTTGCTCTGGTGCCTGTGACATCACAAGGAGCAGGGCTGTGATGTGCTCTGGTGCCTGTGACATCACAAGGGGCAGGGCTGTGATGTGCTCTGGTGCCTGTGACATCACAATGGTCAGGGCTGTGATTTGCTCTGGTGCCTGTGACATCACAAGGAGCAGGGCTGTGATGTGCTCTGGTGCCTGTGACATCACAAAGGTCAGGGCTGTGATGTGCTCTGGTGCCTGTGACATCACAAGGATCAGGGCTGTGATGTGCTCTGGTGCCTGTGACATCCCACAGTTGTCAGGGCTGTGATGTGCTCTAAGTGCCTGTGACATCACAAGGGGCAGGGCTGTGATGTGCTCTGGTGCCTGTGACATCGCAAGGGGCAGGGCTGTGATGTGCTCTGGTGCCTGTGACATCACAAGGGGCGGGGCTGTGATGTGCTCTGGTGCCTGTGACATCACAAGGCGCAGAGCTGTGATGTGCTCTGGTGCCTCTGACATCACAATGATCAGGGCTGTGATGTGCTCTGGTGCCTGTGACATTACAAGGAGCGGGGCTGTGATGTTCTCTTATGCCTGTGACATCATCAGTTTCAGGACTGTGATTTGCTCTGGTGCCTGTGACATCACAAGGGGCAGGGCTGTGACGTGCTCTGGTGCCTGTGACATCAAAAGGGTCAAGGTTGTGATGTGCTCTGGTGCCTGTGACATCACAAGGGAGCAGGCCTGTGATGTGCTCTGGTGCCTGTGACATCATAAGATTCAGGACTGTGATTTGCTCTGGTGCCTGTGACATCACAAGGAGCAGGGCTGTGATGTGCTCTGGTTCCTGTGACATCACACATGGTCAGGCCTGTGATGTGCTCTGGTGCCTGTGACATCACAAAGTGCAGGGCTGTGATGTGCTCTTATTCCTGTGACATCATAAGATTCAGGACTGTGATTTGCTTTCCTGTGACATCATAAGTTTCAGGACTGTGATTTGCTCTGGTGCCTGTGACATCACAAGGGGCAGGGCTGTGACGTGCTCGGGTGCCTGTGACATCAAAAGGGTCAAGGTTGTGATGTGCTCTGGTGCCTGTGACATCACAAGGAGCAGGCCTGTGATGTGCTCTGGTGCCTGTGACATCACAAGGGGCAGGGCTGTGATGTCCTCTAACATCTGTGACATCACAAGGGTCAGGGCTGTGACGTGCTCTGGTGCCTGTGACATCATAAGTTTCAGGACTGTGATTTGCTCTGGTGCCTGTGACATCACAAGGGGCAGGGCTGTGATGTGCTCTGGTGCCTGTGACATCACAAGGGTCAGGCTTGTGATGTGCTCTGGTGCCTGTGACATTACAAAGAGCGGGGCTGTGATGTGCTCTTATTCCTGTGACATCATAAGTTTCAGGACTGTGATTTGCTCTGGTGCCTGTGACATCACAAGGGGCAGGGCTGTGATGTGCTCTGGTGCCTGTGACATCACAAGGTTCAAGGCTGTGATGTGCTCTGGTGCCTGTGACATTACAAAGAGCGGGGCTGTGATGTGCTCTTATTCCTGTGACATCATAAGTTTCAGGACTGTGATTTGCTCTGGTGCCTGTGACATGATTTGCTCTGGTGCCTGTGACATTACAAGGGGCCGGGCTGTGATGTGCTCTGGTGCCTGTGACATCAGAAGGCGCAGGGTTGTGATGTGCTCTGGTGCCTGTGACATGAGAAGGAGTGGGGCTGTGATGTGCTCTGGTGCCTGTGACATCACAAGGAGCAGGGCTGTGATGTGCTCTGGTGCCTGTGACATCACAAGGGCTGTGATGTGCTCTGGGCCTGTGACATGATGTGCTGTCCTCTAACCCTGTGACATCACAAGGGTCAGGGCTGTGATGTGCTCTGTGATGTGTTCCTGTGACATCACAAGGGTCAGGGCTGTGATGTGCTCTGGTGCCTGTGACATCACAAGGAGCAGGGCTGTGATGTGCTCTGGTGCCTGTGACATCACAAGGGTCAGGGCTGTGATGTGCTCTGGTGCCTGTGACATCACAAGGCAGCTGTGATGTGCTCTTCTGCCTGTGACATCACAAGGAGCAAGGCTGCTCTTCTGCCTGTGACATCAGAAGGGGAGTCTGGGCCTGTGTGATGTGCTCTGGTGCCTGTGACATCACAAGGAGCAGGGTTGTGATGTGCTCTGGTGCCTGTGACATCACAAGGGGCAGGGCTATGATGTCCTCTCGTGCCTGTGACATCACAAGGAGCGGGGCTGTGATGTGCTCTGGTTCCTGTGACATCACAAGGAGCAGGGCTGTGATTTGCTCTGGTGCCTGTGACATGACAAGGAGCAGAGCCGTGATGTGCTCTGGTGCCTGTGACATCACAATGGTCAGGGCTGTGATGTGCTCTGGTGCCTGTGACATCAGGGCTGTGTTGTGCTCTGGTGCCTGTGACATCACAATGGTCCGGGTTGTGATGTGCTCTTGTGCCCGTGACTTCACAAGGGTCAGGGCTGTGATGTGCTCTGACATCTGTGACATAACAAGGGTCCGGGTTGTGATGTGCTCTGGTGCCTGTGACATCACAAGGAGCGGGGCTGTGATGTGTTCTGTTGCTTGTGACATCACAAGGGTCAGGGCTGTGATGTGCTCTAACAGCTGTCACATCACAAGGGTCAGGGCTGTGATGTGCTGTGGTGCCTGTGACATCACAAGGAGCGGGGCTGTGATGTGATCTGGTGCCTGTGACATCACAGAGGTGAGGGCGTTGTGATTTGCTCTGGTGCCTGTGACATCACAAGGAGCAGGGCTGTGATGTGCTCTGGTGCCTGTGAGATCACAAGGGTCACGGCAGTGATGTGCTGTAACACCTGTGACATCACAAGGATAAGGGCTCTGATTTGCTCTGGAGCCTGTGACATCACAAGGGTCAGGGCTGTGATGTGCTGTGGTGCCTGTGACATCACAAGGAGCAGGGCTGTGATGTGCTCTGGTGCCTGTGACATCATAAGGAGCGGCGCTGTGATATGCTCTGGTGATTGTGACATCACAAGGAGTAGGGCTGTGATGTGCTCTGGTGCCTGTGACATCACAAGGAGCAGGGCTGTGATGTGCTCTGGTGCCTGTGACATCACCAGCAGCGGGGCTGTGATGTGCTCTGGCACCTGTGGCATCACAAGGAGGAGGGCTGTGATGTGATCTGGTGCCTGTGACATCACATGGGTCAGGGCTGTGATGTGCTCTGGTTCCTGTGACATCACAAGTGGCAGGGCTGTGATGTGCTCTTGATACCGAGTCTGTAAAATTACTATAAAATATATTAGAATTATAAGTAGTAGTAGTTATGCTAAGGCTTAGAAGGCAGCAGTTCACAAGTAGGCCCTTGGAAAACAGGCCTGGGAATGTACTGAGAACTACAAAATTATTAAAGGATCTAGTAGAGCATACAGAACATGATGAAATAATAAACAATAAAGGTTAATGTATATTCAATAATAAAGGGTTCTGGTGTTGGGAAGACAAGTAAGGGGGATTTAGGGGGGTAGCCTACAGTTTGGAGTAGACAAGCATGTAGATTTTATGACTTTTAGGAATAATATCTACAAGATTTATGTATCTGTATTGTCTTGAACTGTGTGTGTTTTTGCACGTAGTCAACTTTGTAAGAGTTTATAAAAACCTGGTAAAAATGGAAACTGGTGAGATCTGACTTTGGGACGCTAGTCCGCAGGTCTCCGGGCCCTTTGAATAAAGCACCGCATAAACTAACTTTGTTAGTTTGTGTTTTGTTTGGGATATCGGGCAACAGTTTGTTGGCGACCCAGATGGGACTCCGGAGGTGGCTGGGGCGGTTCGCGTGCTGATCCACTCCACGCCGGCACCAGGTGATTTCTGGGGAGAACATCTACCCGTGCCCGACCCCGCGCCTGATGGACGACCAGGAGGTAAGCCCGAAGGTGCTTTATTCCTTTTATTTGGGTAGCCTGCCGATTAAGACAGGACTGCGGTCCTGCACGGAGGCTAACGGATGTCCTTAAAGGTTGTGGAAAAAGCCTAGGCGCTGGCCGTCAGACGTAACAGCGATTACACAGGTTCAGCACTTGCCACCCGCGGCGACGGGAAAGGCAAGGTTTCAGTGGTATTTGTTGGTTTGTGTGTGTGTACGTGTGTAATGATGCCTTTAAAAACATTTAAAGCTTTAGCGTGTTCTGGAATGGAAGTGCCTGATGACTCACCTTTGGGTTGCTTATTACAGCATTGGAATGCAGGGAATTTTAGTCAAGAACTAAGTAAAAAGAAATTGATTGACTTTTGTAATAATGTGTGGCCTTTATATGAACCCGATGGTATGCAATGGCCTAGGAATGGTACACTGAATCCTGACATCATTACACCTTTGTTGCATTTCCTGCAAAGTAATGAAAAATGGGATGAAATACCGTACTTAGACATCTTTTATTATTTGAAAGATAAACCGGAGTGGCAAAAGGAGTGTGGGATCATGGTTTTGAAAACATTAAAGGTGAATTGTGAAGGATGTAAGGGATGGCAGAAAGAGAAGGAATGCTCGGTTAGGTTTTCGGAACCTGAAGAGGATGTTTCTTTGTTGGTAGCCCCTAGTGCCCCTCCGATGGAGGAACGTGACTTTGGAGAAAGTGTGCCGGAGGTAGAAAGGGAGGATTGGGAAGCAAAAATAGAAACCGCAGATCTGCCATGAACCCCCTTATGTGAAAGAACTCGGAGAGGGCGGTGGGAGGTAGGAAGGAAAAAAAAAGGAAGAAGGTGCTCATTTAATGGTCCCGCTACGTGAAGCAGTCGGGCCACATGGAGAACGAGTCATAGTGAAAGTTCCCTTTTCCCCGAATGATTTGCTAATTTGGAAACAATCAGCGGGGGCGTATAGGGAGGATCCTGAACGGACTGCGCGGGTGGTAAAGATGGTAATTAAGACTCAGAATCCGGACTGGAATGATTTACAAGTTTTGTTAGACACAATAATGGATTCTACTGAAAAGGAAATGGTGTTTAAAGCTATGACAGAGAAAGCACGGGAAATGATTAGATTGCGGCTTGTGGATGGTACAGTAAATGATTTAGTACCTAGGGAAGATCCGGAGTGGAATCCCAACTCGACGGGTGGGTCTCGGAGACTTAAAGCTTATCAGGAGTTATTAACGGAAGGAATCCGGAATGGAATACCAAAAACTCTGAATTGGTCTAAGTTGTATTCGGTCAGGCAGGAGAAAAATGAGTCTCCGTCAACCTTTTTAGAGCGGCTTAAGGAGACAGCTCGTAGATACACTAATTTAGAAGTTGAAGGGGAATCGGGAAAATTACAGCTAGCATTAATTTTTATGGGGCAGTCCCAGGAAGATATTAGAAAGAAACTACAGAAATTGGAGGGAGAAGATACTCGGAATTTAGACAAACTATTGGAAGTTGCTTGGAAAGTGTATAATAATAGGGAAAAAGAAACGGCCAGGAAACAACAGGCAACCATGTTAGCAGTGTTACAGCGAGCGGCTGGGAATAATATGAGAGGAGGGAGCCGAGGACGTGGACAAGGAGGGGGAAGAGGAATAGTAAGAGGGGAAATGGCAACGGGTGCGGGAGGACTTATGGGTCAATTGAATATGGGAAGGGGAAGAATGCAGCTAGGGATAGATCAATGTGCTTTGTGTAAAAATAGAGGGCATTGGAAAAATGAGTGTCCTCTCAACCAAGGAATGGGTTTTGGGGGGGGAATTATAGCTGGTGGGAATGGAAATCAGGGAATGACGAATAATACAGGTGCCTTCTCGGGAAATCCACAAAGTGTTGTCCAAGCCTTTATGATGGGGAATTATCAAAATTCATCCTGACTAGATAAGGATCTGAAAGTAGTAATGGAGGTTGATGGGGAACCGTTAGAATTTAGAGTAGACACAGGGGCATCATATTCAGCTGTTAACACTAAGCTAGGACCTTTGAGTGATTCTACTATCCAAGTAGTGGGGGTTTCGGGACAAGTTGAGGAACGAACGTTTTTGCGGCCATTAGATATAAAATTTGGGGGGAAAGAATTTGACCATCAATTTTTATATATGCCAAATAGCCCAGAATCACTATTCGGGAGGGATCTATTGTCAATGTTAGAAGCAAAGATAATATTTGAAAAAGGTAGAGTAAGATTGGAATTTCCTGAGGAGAATATTGCTAAGTTGTTTGTAGTGAAAGAGGTAGAAGCAGCAGAAATACCACAAGAAATAGAACAAGCTGTAGTACCATGGGTATGGGAAACAGGAGTACCTGGAAAATCAAAAGCGGCACAACCGGTTGTAATAGAACTAAAGGAAGGAGTTTCCCTGGTAAGGGTAAGATAATATCCTTTGAAATTGGAAGCACGAATAGGAATAGCACCCATGATTGAACAATTTCTTAGCTCGGGAATTTTACAGGAATGTGAGTCAGAATTCAATACTCCGATATTCCCAGTCAGAAAGCCAAATGGTAAGTATAGATTAGTTCAGGATTTAAGAGCAATTAATAATATCACTAAAGACATACACCCAGTAGTAGCTAATCCGTATACATTGTTGACAGCTGTGTCGGAAAGGTTTAAGTGGTTCACAGTGATTGATTTGAAAGATGCATTTTTCTGTATCCCCTTGGCACTTGAAAGTAGGAAATACTTTGCCTTTGAGTGGGAGAACCCAGACACGGGACGCAGTTCACCTGGACGTGTCTACCACAAGGATTTAAAAACTCACCAACTATTTTTGGAAATCAATTGGCTCGAGAGTTAGAAGAATGGAAGACGACTCAGGTAAAAGAATCACCTTTCTTATATGTTCTCCTACAATATGTTGATGACATCTTTATAGCCTCCACAGAAAAGGATGTTTGCCTCAGACTCACTATTGAATTACTTAATATGTTGGGACAAGCTGGATACCGAGTATCGAAGGAAAAAGCTCAGCTGGTAAGAGCCCAAGTGATTTACCTAGGCTGCGAAATTTCACAAGGGGTGCGGAAGTTAGGGGTCAATCGAATACAAGCAATTTGTACCATACCTACACCACGAAATCCGCAGGAGTTAAGATCCTTTCTAGGTATGGTAGGGTGGTGCCGCTTGTGGATCCCGGAATTTGGACTAAAAGCAAAACCCCTGTATGAAGCAGCTAAAAGCCCTGTGTTTCAGTGGGGTCAAACACAAGAAAAGGCATTCCAGAGTTTGAAACAAGCCTTAAAGGAAGCCCCAGCACTAGGGTTACCAGATCTTACAAAACCTTTTCAACTATACGTAAATGAGAGACAGAGACTGGCAATAGGGGTTCTCACCCAAAAATAGGGCTCATGGAAACGCCCGGTAGGATACTTCTCAAAGCAGCTAGACTCTGTAAGCGCCGGATGGCCCGGTTGTCTTAGAGCTGTGGCAGCAACAGTGCTCCTAATTCGAGAAGCCAGAAAATTGACTTTGGGGAAAAGGATGGAAGTATTTGTCCCCCATATGGTCATTGCAGTTTTGGAGCAAAAAGGGGGGCATTTGCTCTCGTCAAGTCACATGTTACAATACCAGGCACTTCTCCGAGAACAGGATGACATTGAACTAAAAATAACCAATCATCTTAATCCAGCAGAATTTCTTAGGAGCAGCAGCCAGGAAGAAGGAGGCGAATTGACACACGACTGCGTGGAAATCATTGAACAGGTGTATGCCAGCCGGAAAGACCTGAGAGATGAGCCTTTGGAAAATCCGGAATGGGAACTGTTTACAGATGGATCCAGCTTTGTGGAGAACGGAACCAGGTATGCGGGGTACGCAGTAGTGACTTTGACACAAATAATAGAAGCTCGAGCTTTAACCCCAGGAACTTCAGCCCAGAAAGCGGAGATACAAGCTCTGGTAAGAGCCTTAGAATTGAGTCAAGGGAAAAGAGTAAACATTTGGACTGATTCAAAATATGCCTTTGGAGTAATACATGTACATGGAGCTCTGTGGAAAGAAAGAGGACTGTTAAATTCTCAAGGATCAGAAATTAAGCACAAAGAACAAATATTAGCACTTTTGGAAGCAGTGCATAAACCTCAGGCAGTAGCAGTGATGCATGTAAGAGGACACCGAAATGAAGAAGGAAAAGCGTCCCAAGGAATCCAGTTGGCTGACAGAGTTGCCAAACAGGTTGCCCGAGAGGTATGGACACAATTAGCTTTATTACCAGCGCGATTTAACCCTGTCACTTCTTTTCTTGAGCAGAGACCATGGTATACACATGAAGATGAGAAACTCGCTCAATTTCTCCAGGCTCAGAAGAATGAAAAAGGATGGTATGTCACAGCTATAGGTCAGGTTGTACTACCAACAAAAGTAATGAAAACAGTTTTAGAAATCGAACATAACAAGTGCCATTGGGGAGCAGACGCATTAGTACAATTTTTAAAACATGAGGTGATTTCCAACCAGATGTTAACAATGGCTAAACGGATTAACGCCACGTGTCCAGTCTGTATTAAAAATAACCCAGTGACACGAAGGCAAATACAACTAGGAAAGTTACAAGTAGGGCCGCAACCAGGAGACTATTGGCAAATAGATTTCTCAGAGCTACCAAGAGCACAAGGGTACCGTTATGTACTGGTGTATGTGTGTACTTTTTCAGGGTGGCCGGAAGCTTTCCCATGCAGGACTAACCAAGCAAAGGAAGTAATTAAAACCTTATTACGAGAAATTATCCCTAGATTCGGGATCCCATTAGGAATGTCCTCAGATAGGGGGCCTCACTTTGTAGCTGGAGTAGTCCAAGAAGTAGCCAGAGTGTTAGGGATAGCTTGGGATCTCCATACGCCCTGGAGACCACAATCCAGCAGCCAAGTAGAACGGATGAATCAGACATTAAAAGGGCAGATTAAGAAAATTTGTCAGGAAGCAAAGATACAGTGGCCTCAGGCACTACCTCTAGCCTTGCTAAGAATCAGGATTAAACCTAGAGAAAAGATAGGAGTAAGTCCATACGAAATTTTGTATGGCAAGCCATATCATGCTGCAACCTACAAAGGGGACCCTCACTTAGTAGGAAATCAAGTATTGTTGAATTACGTTTTGTCTTTAAATAAAGTCCTTACAGTGCTGCGAGCAGCATTGCAGTGGAACCGGCCTCTGCCCTTGGAAAATCCTGTCCATGACATCCAGCTGGGAGATCAAGTATATGTGAAGAACTGGAATACGGAACCCTTGAAAGAAGTATGGGGCGGTCCTCACCAGGTGATCATGACAACCTACACAGCAATGAAGGTCCAAGGGATCGAAAACTGGATTCACTACACCCGGATCAAGAAGGTCCCATCGAAATGGGAGGTCCAGCCCTTATCAGCAACAAAAATTGTGTTCAAGGCAAAACCTTGACTTTGTTGGTACTAATAATGCAAACATGCTTTGTGTGGGTGGGGGAAGCTTTTGTCAAAATCACTGTGCCTGAACCAAATCTAGTTGTACCTGAAGGAGCAGGAGTAAATTTGACTTGTTTATTTTCTAATGACCAGAGAGTTGGATTTGAGGAAGTAAAAGGGTTCTGGAGACTACTTACTACGGACCAGGTATTCACCGAAGGGATCGTGATATTCTGGGATATGGAACAGCAGAAAGGTAATACCACACTGATGATACCCCATATAGAAGTTAATCAGAGCGGTCAGTTCATATGCACGGTGCAAATTAGAGAAAGTTTTGACTATGGGTACCTAAATGTAGATGTTCTAAAAGAGAATAGGAGGACACCGCAGGCGACAGAGGTTGGAAAAACACAACAAGAATCGGGACAAGAAAATTTAATAGTGGGATTAGTTAGAGATTTTGGGCAAGTACAAAATACGACATCCATCACTGCATGTTTACCTTTACCTAAAGCGGCGGGGGATCCAATACCATGGGGCATCATTCCCGTTGGGGAAATGCCTCCAGTAACCATAAATGGGACAAAAAGATGTAATAAAGTGATGCGGAATCATACTAAGATGATAGAGGGGACCTATACAGTTCGAGGGCAATGGTCATTGCCGGGACAAAG
Source organism: Muscicapa striata striata (assembly GCA_030060385.1). Lineage (NCBI taxonomy): Eukaryota > Metazoa > Chordata > Aves > Passeriformes > Muscicapidae > Muscicapa > Muscicapa striata. The sequence continues at coordinate 28,684 of JAREIS010001802.1, forward strand.
GAGTGAGTGCCTAAAACTACCAAAGGCAGTTTATTCAAAAATTGGACAATTCAAGGACGTAGGATGGTGTTCTTATGACATAAAGAAAAAGAGACAAAAACCAGTCACAGAATATTCTTACGAGATAGTATGTCAAGAAGGGAGAGAAGAATGGGAACATTGGAAAACGATTTGGGGTCCCAGCTTGTTAGAATCTTACAGTTACATAGGACCAGTACATTGGTGTGTCGAATGGTCAGGCCAAAGAGAGCAAAACCACCCAGGAATGTTAGGGACAGAAATAGTAAGACGGGATCGACTGACCCCCACACCTAGGTGGAATTGTAGCAAAATCATCACATGTGATATCCCCGAATCCCAAATTGGTTTAGTGCCAGTCCGGATACTACTAAAATGGGGTTGTGAATGTCAACAATATAATCATACAATAACGGGTGAAATAAAGAGGGTTTGGAAATATTGTCAGGCGACTACTGTCAGGAGTCCAGGGCATTCAGTGTGGTTAATGGGGCACGGACAATGGACCACCCATATGCCCATTAACGGCCCAGTCACGCAGATTACTTTAGGGGTCTCTACACTTTGCCCTTTCTGGAAACAGTCTAAATTAACACAAAGAGAGATGCAGTCACGAACAAGGAGAGAAACAAATGAGGTGGCAGAAGAACTAGGATTGGGAGATGAAGATGAATGGCATGAGCCCTCATCGGGAGTTAAATTTGGATGGGTACTAGAATCCCTGTTTGCACCAATTTCTACATATAGAAACCGGGAGATGCTGTACAAATTATTAGGACAAACCGAGAGGTTAGCCGCAGTTACAAAGAAAGGATTTAGGGATCTGAACTTACAGTTACAAGCAACTACTAGAATGACGGTACAGAACAGGATGGCATTAGATATGTTATTCTTAAAGGAACATGGGTGTGTGGATACCTGCAAAGCAAAGTTGACCACTGTTGTGTACATATCCCAAATGTCACTGAAGAAGTAGAAAAGGACATAAGTCAATTGGAACAAATTGAAACAAAAGTGCATGAAGTGCAGGAAGAAGCTGAACATAATTGGGTAGGAGCACTATTTAGCTCCCTAGGAATCCAGGTCTCTGGTTGGATATCATCGATAATACAGTATGTTATCATGATTGTAATCGTTATTGTGATATGTATAATTGGGTATAGATGTCTTTTAGGAATGATTGCTCGAGAAGTAACTCACACCCGACGAGTGATGAGAGCCCTGACACGGAAAGAAGTAATCTAATCAGCTTCTCGAGAAAGTCCACCAACCTACCTAGAAACCATCACCTAATGAACTGAGTTGAGCATCCTTGCAGAAGATCTGAAGAATGCTCAAAAGGGGGGAGTTGATACCGAATCTGTAAAATTACTATAAAATATATCAGAATTATAAGTAGTAGAAGTTATGCTAAGGCTTAGAAGGCAGCAGTTCACAAGTAGGCCCTGGGAAAACAGGCCTGGGAATGTACTGAACTGTGAACTACAAAATAATTAAAGGATCTAGTAGAGCATACAGAACATGACGAAATAATAAACGATAAAGGTTAATGTATAATCAATGATAAAGGGTTCTGGTGGTGGGGAGACAAGTAAGGGGGATATAGGGGGGTAGCCTACAGTTTGGAGTAGACAAGCATGTAGAACTTATGACTTTTAGGAATAATATCTACAAGATTTATGTATCTGTATGGTCTTGAAGTGTATGTGCTTTTGCACATAGACAACTTTGTAAGAGTGTATAAAAACCTGGTAAAAATGGAAACTGGTGAGATCTGACTTTGGACGCTAGTCCGCAGGTATCCAGGCCCCTTGAATAAAGAACCACATGAACTAACTCTGTTAGATTGTGTTTTGTGTGGGATATCGGGCAACACTCTGGCACCTGTGACATCACAAGGGTCAGGCTGTGATGCGCTCTGGCGCCTGTGACATCACAAGGGGCAGGGCTGTGATGTGCTCTGGTGCCTGTGACATCACAAGGAGATGGGCTGTGATGTGCTCTGGTGCCTGTGACATCACAAGTGGCAGGGCTGTGATGTGCTCTGGTGCCTGTGACATCACAAGGAGCATGGCTCTGATGTGCTCTGGTGCCTGTGACATCACAAGTGCATGGGCTGTGATATGCTCTGGTACCTGTGACATCACAAGGCTCAGGGCTGTGACGTGTTCTCGTGCCTGTGACATCACAGTGGTCAGGGCTGTGACGTGCTCTGGTGCCTGTGACATCACAATGAGCAGGGCTGTAATGCGTTTAGGGAACGGTGACATCACAAGGAGCGCGGCTCTGATGTGCTCTGGTGCCTGTGACATCACAAGGGTCAGGGCTGTGACGTGCTCTGGTGCCTGTGACATCACAAGTGCCAGGGCTGTGATGTGCTCTAGTGCCTGTGACATCACAAGGAGCAGGACTGTGATGTGCTCTGGTGCCTGTGACATCACAAGGAGCGGGGCTGTGATGTGCTCTGGTGCCTGTGACATCACAAGGTTCAAGGCTGTGATGTGCTCTGGTTCCTGTGACATCACAAGGCTCAGAGCTGTGATGTGCTCTGGTAACTGTAACATCACAGGGCTTATTTTTGTGCCAGCATCACGAGCGGCTGTGATGTGTCTGGGCTGTGACATACAAGGGCGGGCTGTGAGTCCTGGCCTGTACATCAAAGGGTCAGGTGGATGCTCTGGTCCGTGACATCACAAGGGCAGGTGTGATGCTCTGGTCCTGTGACATCACAAGGGTGGGTGCTCTGTGCCTGAATCATCAAGGGAGGGCTGTGTTCTGTGACATCACGGGCAGGGCTGTGATGTGCCTGTGCCGTGACTCAAGAGGGCTGTGATGGCTTGGTCCTTGACATCACAAGGCGGCTGTATGTCCGCTGTACATCACAAGGGTGATGGCTCTGTGTGCTTACTCCATGGCATCAGGAGAGGGCTGTGCTGTACATCACAGGCAGTGTGGCCTCTTGACATCCAAGGCGGCTGTGATGTGCTCCTGTGACATACAAGGGAGCGTGATGTGCCTGGCTGGATCCAGGGAGGGCTGTGATGTGCTGTGCTGTGACTCAAGGCAGCTGTATGTGCCGGACATACAAGGAGGCTGTGATGTCTGTGCGGACATAAGGCAGGGCTGATGTTCTTCCTTGACATCAAGGGTCAGGGCTGTGTGTGCTCGTGCCTGTGACATCACAAGGAGGGTTGATTGTCTGGTGCCTGACATCACAAGGGCAGGCTGATGCTCTGCCTGTGACATCAAAGGCTGGTGTGCTGTGATGTGACATCAGGGCGGCTTGTGTCTTACCTGTGACATCACAAGGGCAGGGATGTGATGTGCTCTGGTGCCTGTGACATCACAAGGGAGCAGGGCTGCATTTGCTCTGGTGCCTGTGACATCACAAGGATCAGGGCTGTGATGTCCTCTGGTGCCTGTGGCATCACAAGGGCAGGGCTGTGATGTGCTCTGCTTGTGACATCACAGGAGCAGGGCTGTGATGTGAACTGGTACCCCTGACATCACAAGGATAGTTCATGTGCTCTGGTACCTGTGACATCACAAAGGGGAAGGAGCAGTGATGGGCTCTGGACCTGTGACATCACAAGGAGCAGGGCTGTGATGTGCTCTGGCCTGTGACATCACAAGGGCAGGCTGTGATGTGCTCTGTGCCTGTGACATCACAAGGGCAGGGCTGTGATGCTTTGGTGCTGTGACATCACAAGGCAGGGCTGTGATGTGCTCTGGTCCTGTGACATCACAAGGGCAGGGCTTGATGTCTTGGTGCCTGTGACATCACAAGGCAGGGCTGTGATGTGCTCTGTCCTGTGACATCACAAGGGCAGGTGTGTGCTCTGGTGCCTGTGACATCACAAGGGCAGGGTGTGATGTGCCTGTGCCTGTGACATCACAGGGCAGGGCTGTGATGTCTTGGTGCCTGTGACATACAAGGGCAGGGCTGTGATGTGCTCTGTACTGTGACATCACAAGGGCAGGGCTTGATTTGCTCTGGTGCCTGTGACATCAAAGGAAGGGCTGTATGTGCCTGGCCTGTGACATCACAAGGTCAGGGCTGTTGCTCTGGTGCCTTGACATCACAAGAGCAGGGCTGTGATGTGCTTCCTGTGACACACAAGGCAGGGCTGTGATGTGCTCTGGCCTGTGACATCAAGGGCAGGGTGTGATGTGCTCTGGTCCTGTGACATCACAAGGGCAGGGCTGTGAGTGTCTGGTCCTGTGACATCACAAGGGCAGGGCTGTGATGTGCTCTGCTACCGACATCACACGAGCAGGGGTGATGTGCTCTGGTCCTGTGACATCACAAGGGCAGGGTGTGATGTGCTCTGTCCTGTGACATCACAGGGCAGGGCTTGATGTGCTTGGTGCCTGTGACATCAAGGGCAGGGCTTGATTGCTCTGGTACCTGTGACATCACAAGGAGGCTGTGATTGCTCTGTCCTGTGACATCAAAGGAGAGGGCTGTGATGTGCTCTGGTGCCTGTGACATCACAAGGGAGGCTGATGTGCTCTGGTGCCTGTGACATCACAAGAGCGGCTGTGATGTGTCTTGCCTGTGACATCACAATGTGACATCACAAGGGGCAGGGCTGTGATGTGCTATGGTAACTGTGACATCACAAGGAGCGGGGCTGTGATGTGCTCTGGTGCCTGTGACATCACAAGTGGCAGGGCTGTGTTGTGCTCTGGTGCCAGTGACATCACAAGGTGCAGGGCTGTGCTGTGCTCTGGTGCCTGTGACATGATAAGGAGAAGGGCTGTGATGTGCTCTGGTGCCTGTGACATCACAAGGGGCAGGGCTCTGATGTGCTCTGGTGCCTTTGACATCAGAAGGAGCAGGGCTGTGATGTGCTCTGGTGGCTGTGACATCACAAGGAGCAGGACTGTGACGTGCTCTGGTGCCTGTGACATCACAAGGGTCAGGGCTGTGATGTCCTCTGGTACCTGTGACATCACAAGGAGCGGGGCTGTGATGTGCTCTGGTGCCTGTGACATCACACGGGACAGGTCAGTAATGTGCTCTTGATACCGAATCTGTAAAAGTACAATGAAATATATTAGAATTATAAGTAATAGTAGTTATGCTAAGGCTTAGGAGGCAGCAGTTCACGAGCAGGCCCTGGGAAAACAGGCCTGGGAATGTACTGAGAATTACAATATAATTAAAGGATTTAGTAATGCCAGGTTAAAATATAACGAATAATGAATGTTCTGGTGGCGGGAAGACAAGCAAGGGGGGATTAAGGGGGGTAGCCTACAGTTTGGAGTAGACAGGCATGTAGGATTTATGACTTTTAAGAATAATATCTACAAGATTTATATATCTCTATTGTCTTGAAGTGTGGGTGTTTCTGCACGTAGAACAACTCTGTAAGAGGGTATAAAAACCTATCAAAAAATGGGAACCGGTGAGATCTGACTTTGGACGCTAGTCCGCAGGTCTCCGGGCCCTGGAATAAAGCACCGCATAAACTAACTCTGTTAGTTTGTGTTTTGTTTGGGATATCGGGCAACAGTTTGTTGGCGGACCCAGATGGAACTCCGGAGGTGGCTGGGGCGGTTCGCGAGCTGATCCACTCCACGCCGGCACCAGGTGATTTCTGGGGAGAACATCAACCCGTGCCCGACCCTGCGCCTGACGGACGACCAGGAGGTAACCCCGAAGGTGCTTTATTCCTTTTATTTGGGTAGCCTGCCGATTAAGACAGGACTGCGGTCCTGCATGGAGGCTAACGGACGTCCTTAAAAAAGGTTGTGGGAAAAGCCTAGGCGCTGGCCGTCAGACGTAACAGCGATTACGCAGGTTCAGCACTTGCCACCCGCGGCGACGGGAAAGGCAAGGTTTCAGTGGTATTTGTTGTGGTTTTGTTGGTATTTGTTGTTTTGTGTGTGTGTGTACGTGTGTAATGATGCCTTTTAAAACATTTAAAGCTTTAGCGTGTTCTGGAATGGAGGTGCCGGAGGATTCACCTTTGGGTTGCTTATTACAGCATTGGAATGAAGGGAATTTTAGTCAAGAGCTAAGTAAAAAGAAGTTGATTGATTTTTGTAATAATGTGTGGCCTTTATATGAACCCGATGGTATGCAATGGCCCAGGAATGGTACACTGAATTCTGAAATAATTACACCTTTGATGCATTTTCTGCAAAGTAATGAAAAATGGGATGAAATACCGTACCTAGACCTCTTTTATTATTTGAAAGGTAAACCGGAGTGGCAAAAGGAGTGTGGGATCATGGTTTTGAAAACATTAAAGCTGGATTGTGAAGGTTGTCAGGGTTGGCAAAAAGAGAAGGAATGCTCGGTTAGGTTTTCGGAACCTGAGGAGGATGTTTCTTTGTTGGTAGCCCCTAGTGCCCCTCCGATGGAGGAACGTGACTTTGGAGAAAGTGTGCCGGAGGTAGAGAGGGAGGATCGGGAAGCAAAAATAGAAACTGCAGATATACCACGAACCCCCTTATGTGCAAGAACTCGGAGAGGGCGGTGGGAGGTAGGGAAACAGAAAAAGGAAGGGGGTGCCCATTTAATGGTCCCGTTGCGTGAGGCAGTCGGACCGCAGGGGGAACGAGTCATAGTAAAAGTTCCCTTTTCCCCGAATGATTTGCTAATTTGGAAGCAATCAGCGGGGGCATATAGGGAGGATCCTGAGCAGACTGCGCGGGTGGTAAAGATGGTAATTAAGACTCAGAATCCGGACTGGAATGATTTACAAGTTTTGTTAGACACAATAATGGATTCTACTGAAAAGGAAATGGTGTTTAAAGCTATGACAGAGTGTTGAAGGTTGGGATTGTGTTCCTTCAATGTATGAGTGGGGAGAATTTTTTCCCATTGTAATGCTAACAGAACCCGCCGGCTGTGCCCAGGGTTTGTGATGGCCCTGGACAGGCGGGTGGGTGGGACCGGAGCTACCCGGAGGGGGATGCGGACTTCCGGGAAGGGGGGGAGCTGCTCAGGGGAGCACGAGGCTTCTGGAGGGGCCCGGCTGTTTTCCGGGGAGAGGGGGAGGGGGAACTTCTCCAGTCTGCTCGGCGGTGTGAGGAGGTAGGAGACCCGGGAGGCGGCTGCATTTCAGCTGCCCAGCATCTGCCCTGTTACCTCGGAGGCACTGCTGACTACCAAAGACCAAATACTTCCTACCTCTGGGAATATAACTGGTCATCTGGACACAGGACCAGAGTGAAGAGCTCCCACCTGAGCCAGCCCGGCCGCGGCTGTTCCACTCCACCTCCCTGGCTCCCGCCTGCGCCTGCAGCTGTGCTGGCCCTGCTACAGTTACACCCCCAGGAACGGACACAGACCGAGTGTGTCCGCGTCTAAGAAAGGACTACAACTGACTTTTTCTTCTGTTTTTCGTCAGTAATTTTAATAATTACTGTTGTTTTCTACTTGTGCTGTGAGTTAGAGTAGTAAAGAGCTGTTACTTTTACCTCCTTATCTCCGCCTTGAGTCCTTGATTTGAAACAATTATAACACTCGGAGGGGGGTGACATTGATTTCTCTATTTCAAAGGGGAACTTCTGCCGTTTTTTGGCAGAACCCTGTCCTAAAACCAGGACACAGAGAAGGCACGGGAGATGATTAGATTGCGGCTTGTGGATGGTACAGTAAATGATTTAGTACCTAGGGAAGATCCGGAGTGGGATCCCAACTCGACGGGTGGGTCTCGGAGACTTAAAGCTTATCAGGAGTTATTAACAGAAGGAATCCGGAATGGAATACCAAAAACACTGAATTGGTCTAAGTTGTATTCGGTCAGGCAGGAGAAGAATGAGTCCCCATCAACCTTTCTCGAGCGGCTTAAGGAGACAGCTCGTAGATACACTAATTTGGACGTTGAGGGGGAATCGGGAAAATTACAGCTAGCCTTAATTTTTATGGGGCAGTCCCAGGAAGATATTAGAAAGAAATTACAGAAATTGGAGGGAGAAGATACTCGGAATTTAGACAAACTATTGGAAGTTGCGTGGAAAGTTTACAATAATAGGGAGAAAGAAACGGCCAGGAAACAACAGGCAACCATGTTAGCAGTGTTACAGCGAGCGGCTGGGAATAATATGGGAGGAGGGAGCCGAGGACGTGGACAAGGAGGGGGAAGAGGAATAGTAAGAGGGGAAATGGCAACGGGTGCGGGAGGACTTATGGGTCAATTGAATATGGGGAGAGGGAGAATGCAGCTAGGGATAGATCAATGTGCTTTGTGTAAAAATAGAGGGCATTGGAAAAACGAGTGTCCACTCAACCAAGGAATGGGTTTCGGGGGGGGAATTATAGCTGGTGGGAATGGAAATCAGGGAATGACGAATAATACAGGTGCCTTCTCGGGAAATCCACAAGGTGTTGCCCAAGCCTTTATGATGGGGAATTATCAAAATTCATCCTGACTAGATAGGGATCTGAAAGTAATAATGGAAGTGGGTGGAAAACCGTTAGAATTTAGAGTAGATACAGGAGCATCATATTCAGCTGTTAACACTAAGCTAGGACCTTTGAGTGATTCTACTATCCAAGTAGTGGGGGTTTCGGGACAAGTTGAGGAACGAACGTTTTTGCGGCCATTAGATATAAAATTTGGGGGGAAAGAATTTGACCATCAATTTTTATATATGCCAAATAGCCCAGAATCACTATTCGGGAGGGATCTATTGTCAATGTTAGAAGCAAAGATAATATTTGAAAAAGGTAGAGTAAGATTGGAATTTCCTGAGGAGAATATTGCTAAGTTGTTTGTAGTGAAAGAGGTAGAAGCAGCAGAAATACCACAAGAAATAGAACAAGCTGTAGTACCATGGGTATGGGAAACAGGAGTACCTGGAAAATCAAAAGCGGCACAACCGGTTGTAATAGAACTAAAGGAAGGGGTTTCCCCAGTGAGGGTAAGACAATATCCTTTGAAATTGGAAGCACGAATAGGAATAGCACCCATGATTGAACAATTTCTTAGCTCGGGAATTTTACAGGAATGTGAGTCAGAATTCAATACTCCGATATTCCCAGTCAGAAAGCCAAATGGTAAGTATAGATTAGTTCAGGATTTAAGAGCAATTAATAATATCACTAAAGATATACACCCAGTAGTAGCTAATCCGTATACATTGTTGACAGCTGTGTCTGAAAAGTTTAAATGGTTTACAGTAATTGATTTGAAAGATGCATTTTTCTGTATCCCCTTGGCACTTGAAAGTAGGAAATACTTTGCCTTTGAGTGGGAGAACCCAGACACGGGACGCAAGAAGCAGCTCACCTGGACGCGTCTACCACAAGGATTTAAAAACTCACCAACTATTTTTGGAAATCAATTGGCTCGAGAGTTAGAAGAATGGAAGACGACTCAGGTAGAAGAATCACCTTTCTTATATGTTCTCCTACAATATGTTGATGACATCTTTATAGCCTCCACAGAAAAGGATGTTTGCCTCAGACTCACTGTTGAATTACTTAATATGTTGGGACAAGCTGGATACCGAGTATCGAAGGAAAAAGCTCAGCTGGTAAGAGCCCAAGTGATTTACCTAGGCTGCGAAATTTCACAAGGGGTGCGGAAGTTAGGGGTCAATCGAATACAAGCAATTTGCACCATACCCACACCACGAAATCCACAAGAGTAAAGGTCCTTTTTGGGCATGGTAGGGTGGTGCCGCTTGTGGATCCCGGAATTTGGACTAAAAGCAAAACCCCTGTATGAAGCAGCCAAAAGTCCTGTGTTTCAGTGGGGTCAAACACAAGAAAAGGCATTCCAGAGTTTGAAACAAGCCTTAAAGGAAGCCCCAGCACTAGGGTTACCAGATCTTACAAAACCTTTTCAACTATACGTAAATGAGAGACAGAGACTGGCAATAGGGGTTCTCACCCAAAAATTGGGCTCATGGAAACGGCCGGTAGGGTACTTCTCAAAGCAGCTAGACTCTGTAAGCGCCGGATGGCCCGGTTGTCTTAGAGCTGTGGCAGCAACAGTGCTCCTAATTCGAGAAGCCAGAAAATTGACTTTGGGGAAAAGGATGGAAGTGTTTGTTCCCCACATGGTCATTGCAGTTTTGGAGCAAAAAGGGGGCATTGGCTCGTCAAGTCGCATGTTACAATACCAGGCACTTCTCCGAGAACAGGATGACATTGAATTAAAAATAACTAATCATCTTAATCCAGCAGAATTTCTTAGGAGCAACAGCCAGGAAGAAGAAGGCGAATTGACACACGACTGCGTGGAAATCATTGAACAGGTGTATGCCAGCCGGAAAGACCTGAGAGATGAGCCTTTGGAAAATCCGGAATGGGAACTGTTTACAGATGGATCCAGCTTTATGGAGAACGGAACCAGGTATGCGGGATATGCAGTAGTGACTCTGACACAGATAGTAGAAGCTCGAGCTTTGCCTCCGGGAACTTCAGCCCAGAAAGCGGAGATACAAGCTCTGGTAAGAGCCTTAGAATTGAGTCAAGGGAAAAGAGTAAACATTTGGACTGATTCGAAATATGCTTTTGGAGTAATACACGTACATGGAGCTCTGTGGAAAGAAAGAGGACTGTTAAATTCTCAAGGATCAGAAATTAAGCACAAAGAACAAATATTAGCACTTTTGGAAGCAGGGCATAAACCTCAGGCGGTAGCAGTGATGCATGTAAGAGGACATCGGAATGAAGAAGGAAAAGCGTTCCAAGGAAACCAGTTGGCCGACAGAGTTGCCAAAGAGGTCGCCCGAGAGGTATGGACACAATTAGCCTTATTACCAGCGCGATCTAATCCTGCTACTTCTTTTCTTGAGCAGAGACCATGGTATACACATGAAGATGAGAAACTCGCTCAATTTCTCCAGGCTCAGAAGAATGAAAAAGGATGGTATGTCACGGCTATAGGTCAGGTTGTACTGCCAACAAAGGTAATGAAAACAGTTTTAGAAATCGAACATAACAAGTGCCATTGGGGAGCAGACGCATTAGTACAATTTTTAAAACATGAGGTGATTTCCAACCAGATGTTAACAATGGCTAAACGGATTAATGCCACGTGTCCAGTCTGTATTAAAAATAACCCAGTGACACGAAGGCAAATACAACTAGGAAAGTTATAAGTAGGGCCGCAACCAGGAGACTATTGGCAAATAGATTTCTCAGAGCTACCAAAAGCGCAAGGGTACCGTTATTTACTGGTGTATGTGTGTACTTTCTCAGGGTGGCCGGAAGCTTTCCCATGCAGGACTAACCAAGCAAAGGAAGTAATTAAAACCTTACTACGAGAAATTATTCCTAGATTTGGGGTCCCATTAGGAATGTCCTCTGATAGGGGGCCTCACTTTGTAGCTGGAGTAGTCCAAGAAGTAGCCAGAGTGTTAGGGATAGCTTGGGATCTCCATACGCCCTGGAGACCACAATCTAGCGGCCAAGTAGAATGGATGAATCAGACATTAAAAGGCCAGATCAAGAAAATTTGTCAGGAAGCAAAGATACAGTGGCCTCAGGCACTACCTCTAGCTCTGCTAAGGATCAGGATTAAACCTAGGGAAAAGATAGGAGTAAGTCCATACGAAATTTTGTATGGCAAACCATATCATGCTGCGACCTACAAAGGGGACCCTCACTTGGTAGGAGATCAAGTATTGTTGAGTTACATTCTGTCTCTAAATAAAGTCTTTACAGCGCTGCGAGGAGCATTGCAGTGGAACAGGCCTCTGCCCTTGGAAAATCCTGTCCATGACATCCAGCCGGGAGATCAAGTATATGTGAAGAACTGGAATACGGAACCCTTGAAAGAAGTATGGGGCGGTCCTCACCAGGTGATCATGACTACCTACACGGCAGTGAAAGTCCAAGGGATCGAAAACTGGATTCACTACACCCGGATCAAGAAGGTCCCATCGAAATGGGAAGTCCAGCCCTTATCAGCAACAAAAATGGTGTTCAAGGCAATGCCTTAGTTCTTTTAACACTAGTCTGTATAATGCAAACATGCTTTGTGCGGGTGGGGGAAGCTTTTGTCAAAATCACTGTGCCTGAACCAGATCTAGTTGTACCTGAGGGAGCAGGAGTAAATTTGACTTGTTTATTTTCTGACAACCAGAGAGTTGGATTTGAGGAAGTAAAAGGGTTCTGGAGACTAATTACTACGGATCAGGTATTCACCGAAGGAATCGTGACATTCTGGGATATGGAACAGCAGAAAGGTAATACCACACTGATGATACCCCATATAGAAGTTAATCAGAGTGGTCAGTTCATATGCACTGTGCAAATTGGAGAAAGTTTTAACTACGGGAATGTAATTGTAGTTGTTCTAAAAGAGAATAGGGGGACACCACAGGTGACAGAAGCTGGAAAAACACAACAAGAATCGGGACAAGAAAATTTAATAGTGGGATTAGTTAGAGATTTTGGGCAAGTGCAAAATACGACATCCATCACTGCATGTTTACCCTTACCTAAAGCGGCGGGAGATCCAATACCATGGGGCATCATTCCCGTTGGGGAAATGCCTCCAGTAACAATAAATGGGACAAAAAGATGTAATAAAGTGATGCGGAATCATACTAAGATGATAGAGGAGACCTATACAGTTCGAGGGCAATGGTCATCGCCGGGACAAAGGAGTGAGTGCCTAAAATTACCAAATGCAGTTTATTCAAAAATTGGACGATTTAAGGATGTAGGATGGTGTTCTTATGACATAAGAAAAACGAGACAAAAACCGGTCACAGAGTATTCTTATGAGATAGTTTGCCATGAAGGGACAGAAGAATGGGAACATTGGAAAACGATTTGGGGTCCCAGTTTGTTAGAATCTTACAGTTACATAGGACCAGTATATTGATGTGTCGAATGGTCAGGCCAAAGAGAGCAAAACCACCCAGGAATGTTGGGGACAGAAATAGTAAGCCGGGATCGACTGACCCCCACACCTAGCTGGAATTGTAGCAAAATCATCACATGTGATACCCCCGAATCCCAAATTGGTTTAGTGCCAGTCCGGATACTGCTAAAATGGGGTTGTGAATGTCAACGATATAATCATACAATAACAGGTGAAATAAAAGGGGTTTTGAAAGATTGTCAGGCGACTACCGTCAGGAGTCCAGGGCATTCAGTGTGGGTAATGGGACACGGACAATGGACCACCCATATGCCCATTAACGGTCCAGTCACGCAGATCACTTTAGGGGTCCCTACGCTTTGCCCTTTCTGGAAACAGTCTAAATTAACACAAGAAGAGATGCAGTCACGAACAAAGAGAGAAACAAATGAGGTGGCAGAAGAACTAGGATTGGGAGGTGAAGATGAATGGCATGAACCCTCATCAGGAGTTAAATTTGGATGGGTACTAGAATCCCTGTTTGCACCAATTTCTACATATAGAAACCGGGAGATGCTGTACAAATTATTAGGACAAACCGAGAGGTTAGCCGCAGTTACAAAGAAAGGATTTAGGGATCTGAACTTACAGTTACAAGCAACTACTAGAATGACGGTACAGAACAGGATGGCGTTAGATATGTTGTTGTTAAAAGAACATGGGGTGTGTGGATACCTACAGGGCAGAGTTGACCACTGTTGTGTACATATACCGAATGTCACCCAGGAAGTAGAAAAAGACATAAGTCAATTGGAACAAACTGAAACAAAAGTGCATGAAGTGCAGGAAGAAGCTGAACATAATTGGGTAGGAGCACTATTTAGCTCCCTAGGAATCCAAGTCTCTGGTTGGATATCATCGGGAATACAATATGTTATCATGATTGTAATCGTTATTGTGATATGTATAACTGGGTATAGATGTCTTTTAGGAATGATTGCTCGAGAAGGAACTCACACTCGACGAGTGATGAGAGCCCTGACATCACAAGGCTCAGGACTGTGATGTACTTTGGTGCCTGTGACATCACAAGGGGCAGGTCTGTGATGTGCTCTGTTACCTGTGACATCACAAGGGTCAGGGCTGTGATGGGCTCTGGTGCCTATGACATCACAATGATTAGAGCTGTGAAGTGCTCTGGTGCCTGTTACATCAAAAGGTTCAGGGCTGTGATATGCTGTGGTGTCTGTGAAATCACAAGGAGCGGGGCTGTGATGCGCTCTGGTAAGAGTGACATCAGAAGGAGCGGGCCATTGATGTGCTCTGTTACCTGTGACATCACAAGGAACAGGGCTGTGATGGGCTCTGGTGCCTGTGACATCACCGGGGGCAGGGCTGTGATGTGCCCTGGTGTCTGTGACATCACAAGCAGCGGGGTTGTGATGTGCTCTGCTATCTGTGACATCAAAATGATCAGGGCTCTGATGTGCTCTGGTGCCTGTGACATCACAAGGGGCAGGGCTGTGATGTGCTCTGATGCCTGTGACGTCACAAGGAGCGGGGCTGTAATGTGCTCACGTGCCTGTGACATCACAATGATTAGGGCTGTGATGTGCTCGAGTGCCTGTGACGTCACAAGGGGCAGGGCTGTGATGTGATTTGGTGCCTGTGAAATCACAAGGGGCAGGGCTGGGATGTGCTCTGGTGCCTGTGACATCACAAGGAACAGGGCTGTGATGTCCTCTGGTACCGGTGACATCACAAGGAGTGGGGTTGTCATGTGCTCTGTCACCTGTGACATCACAAGGAGCAGGGCTGTGACGTGTTCTGGTGCCTGTGACATCACAAGGGTCAGGGCTGTAACGTGCTCTGGTGCCTGTGACATCACAAGGAGCAGGACTGTGATGTGCTCTGGTGCCTGTGACGTCAGAAGTAGCGGGGCTGTGATGTGTTTTGGTGCCTGTGACATCACAAGGAGCGGGACTGTGATGTGCTCTGGTGCCTGTGACATCACAAGGAGCGAGGCTGTGATGTGCTCTGGTGCCTGTGACATCATAGGAGCAGGGCTGTGATGTGCTCTGGTATATGTGACATCACAAGGGGCAGGGATGTGATGTGCTCGAGTGCCTGTGACATCACAAGGCTCAGGACTGTGATGTGCTTTGGTGCCTGTGACATCACAAGGGGCAGAGCTGTGATGTGCTCTGGTGTCTGTGACATCACGAGGGGTAGGGCTGTGAAGTGCTCTGGTGCCTGTGACATCACAAGGTACAAGGCTGTAATGTGCTCTGGTGCCTGTTATATCATAAGGAGTGGGGCTGTCATGTGCTCTGCTGCCTGTGACATCACAGGGAGCAGGGCTGTGATGTGCCCGAGTGCCTGTGACATCACAAGGTCCAGGGCTGTGATGTGATTTGGTGCCTGTGACATCACAAGGGTCAGGGGTCTGACGTGCTCTGGTGCCTGTGACATCACAAGGGTCAGGGCTCTGATTTGCTCTGGTGCCTGTGACATCACAACGATCAGGGTTGTGATGTGCCCTGGTGACTGTGACATCAGAATGATTAGGGCTGTGATGTGCTCTGGTCCCTGTGACATCACAATGATCAGGGCTGTGATATGCTCTGGTGCCTGTGACATCACAAAGGACAGGGCTGTGATGTACTCTCGTGCTTGTGACATCAAAAGGTTCAGGGTTGTGACGTGCTCTGGTGCCTGTGACATCACAAGGGGCAGGGCTGTGATGTGCTCTCGTGCTTGTGACATCACAAGGGTCAGGGTTGTGATGTCCTCTGGTACCGGTGACATCACAAGGAGTGGGGTTGTCATGTGCTCTGTCACCTGTGACATCACAAGGAGCAGGGCTGTGACGTGTTCTGGTGCCTGTGACATCACAAGGGTCAGGGCTGTGATGTGCTCTTGTGCCTGTGACGTCAGAAGTAGCGGGGCTGTGATGTGTTTTGGTGCCTGTGACATCACAAGGAGCGGGGCTGTGATGTGCTCTGGTGCCTGTGACATCACAAGGAGCGGGGCTGTGATGTGCTCTGCTACCTTAGACATCACAGGGAGCAGGGGCTGTGATGTGCTCGAGTGCCTGTGACATCACAAGTCCAGGGCTGTGATGTTATTTGGTGCCCTGTGACTGTGCTCTGGTGCCTGTGACATCACAAGGAACAGGGCTGTAATTTTCTCTGATGCCCGGTGACATCAGAATGGAGTGGGCTGTCATGTGCTCTGGTGGCTGTGACATCAGGGAGCGGGGCTGTGACGTGTTCTGGTGCCTGTGACATCACAAGGGTCAGGGGCTGTGATGTGCTCTTGTGCCTGTGACATCAGAAGTAGCAGGGCTGTGATGTGTTTGGTGCCTGTGACATCACAAGGAGCAGGGCTGTGATGTGCTCTGGTGCCAGTGACATCATAGGGAGCAGGGCTGTGATGTGCTCTGGTAAATGTGACATTACAAGGGTAAGGGCTGTGACGTCCTCTGGTGCCTGTGACATCAAAGGCTCAGGACTGTGATGTGCTCTGGTGCCTGTGACATCACAAGGGGCAGAGCTGTGATGTGCTCTGGTGTATATGACATCACGAGTGGTCAAAACTGTGATGTGCTTTGGGGCCTGTGACATCACAATGGTCAGGGCTGTGATGTGCTCTGTTGCATGTGACATCACAAGGGGCAGAGCTGTGATGTGCTCTGGTGCCTGTGACGTCACAAGGTACAAGGCTGTGATGTGCTCTGCTGCCTGTGACATCGCAATGATCAGGGCTGTGATGTGCTCTGCTACCTTTGACATCACAGGGAGCAGGGCTGTGATGTGCTCTGTTGCCTGTGACGTCACAGGGGCAGGGCTGTGATGTGATTTGGTCCCTGTGACATCACAATGGGCAGGGCTGTGATGTGCTCTGGTTCCTGTAGTGACATCACAGGGGCAGGGTTGTGATTGCTCTGGTGCCTGTGACATCACAAGGGCAGGGCTTTGATGTGCTCTGGTGCCTGTGACATCACAAGGGTCAAAACTGTGATGTGGTCTGGTGCCGTAAACATCCTGAGGCAGGGCTTTGAAGTGCCTATTACTGTGACATCACACAGTACAAGGCTGGTCAATATCAGGTGCCACAAGCATCCAGGAGGCAGGGCTGTGATGTGCTCTGCTACAGCACAGCATACAGGAGCAGGGCTGTTATGTGCTTTCGAGTGCCAGTGACATCACAAGGTCAGGGCTGTGATGTTATTTGTGCCTGTGACATCACGAGGGCAGGGCTGTGATGTGCTCTGGTGCCTGGCATCTGAGGCAGGCTGTGATGTCCTCTGGTACCGGTGACATCACAAGTGAGGTTGTCATGTGCTCTGTCACCTGTGACATCCCTGAGGAGCAGGGCTGTGACGTGTTCTGGTGCCTGTGACATCCTGAGGTCAGGGCTGTGATGTGCTCTTGTGCCTGTGACGTCCAGAAGTAGCGGGGGCTGTGATGTGTTTGGTGCCTGTGACATCACAAGGAGCGGGGCTGTGATGTGCTCTGGGTACTGTGACATCACAAGGAGCGAGGCTGTGATGTGCTCTGGTGCCTGTGACATATAGGAGCAGGGCTGTGATGTGCTCTGGTAAATGTGACATCACAAGGGGCAGGACTGTGATGTGCTCGAGTGCCTGTGACATCACAAGGCTCAGGGACTGTGATGTGCCGGTGCCTGTGATATCCACAAGGGGCAGAGCTGTGATGTGCTCTGGCGTGTATGTGGACATCGCGAGGGTCAAAACTGTGATGTGCTTTGGGGCCTGTGACATCACAATGGTCAGGGCTGTGATGTGTTTCTGCTGCATGTGACATCACAAGGGGCAGAGCTGTGATGTGCTCTGGTACCTGTGACGTCACAAGGTACAAGGCTGTGATGTGCTCTGGTGCCTGTGACATCGCAATGATCAGGGCTGTGATGTGCTCTGCTACCTTTGACATCACAGGGAGCAGGGCTGTGATGTGCTCTGTTGCCTGTGACGTCACAAGGGGCAGGGCTGTGATGTGATTTGGTCCCAGACATCACAAATGGGCTCAGGTGCCTGTGACATCACAATGGGAGGGCTGTGATGTGCTCTGGTACTCTGACATCACTAGCGGCAGGGCTGTGATTTCTCCTGGTGCCTGTGACATAACAAGGAGCAGGGCTTTGATGTGTTGCAGAGCCTGTGACATCACAAGGGTCAGCTGTGATGTGGTCTGGTGCCGGTGATA
Organism: Muscicapa striata striata; assembly: GCA_030060385.1. Taxonomy (NCBI): domain Eukaryota; kingdom Metazoa; phylum Chordata; class Aves; order Passeriformes; family Muscicapidae; genus Muscicapa; species Muscicapa striata. Next base: position 46,712 of record JAREIS010001802.1, read on the forward strand.
TCAGAAAGGGCAGGGCTGTGATGTTCTCTGGCCACTGTGACATCACAATGATCAGGGCTGTGATGTGCTCTGTGCCTTTGACATCAAAAGAGCAGGGCTGTGATCTGCTGTGGTGCCTGTGACCTTACAAGGAGCAGGGCTGTGATGTGCTCTGGTGCCAGTGACATCACGAGGAGCAGGGCTGTGATGTGCCCTGGTGCCTGTGACATCACAAAGTGCAGGGCTGTGATGTGCTCTGTTGCCTGTGACATCAAAGGCAGGTCTGTGATGTGCTCTGCTACCTGTGACATCACAACGAGGGGCTGTGATGTGCTCTGGTACCTGTGACATCACAAGAGCAGGGCTGTGATGTGCTCTGTCCTGTGACATCACAAGGCAGGGCTGTGATGTGCTCTGTGCCTGTGACATCATGAGGAGCAGGGCTATGATTGCTCTGGTCCTTGACATCAAAGGAGGGCTGTGATGTGCCTGGTCTGTGACATCACAAGCGGTGGGGCTGTGCCTGTGACTATCAGCTGTGATCTCTGGTCCTGTGACATCACAAGGGGCAGGGGTGTGATGTGCTCTGATCCCTGTGACATCACAAGGGGCAGGGCTCTGATGTGCTCTGGTGCCTGTCACATCATGAGGAGCAGGGCTATGATTTGCTCTGGAAATTTTTCATCAAAGGAAAAGGAAGGGGTGTGTTTTGCTTGGTTCCTGTAAAATCACAAGGGGCCCGGGCTTGATTTGTTTTGGTGCCTGTGACATCAAAGGAGGGGTTTTGGGTGTTTCTGGTGCCTGGGGGACATCACAAGGGCAGGGCTGTGAGTGCTCTGGGCCCTGTGACATCACAAGAGGGGGCTTGATGTCTTGGTGCCTGTGACATCACAAGGAGAAGGGCCCGTGGGCGGTTTTGGGCCTGTGACATCACAAGGAGAAAGGGGTGTGGTGTGTCTGCCCGTGACATCACAAGGGTCAGGGCTGTGAGTGGTCTGGTCCCGTGACATCACAAGGGCAGGCTGTGATTGCTCTGGTCCTGTGACATCACAAGGGCCCCGGGGTTGATGTGGTCTGGGGGGGGGGTGGCCCACAAGGAGCAGGGCTGTGATGTGCTCTGGGCCTGTGACATCACAAAGGGGGGGGGGCTGTGTGGCCCCTTTTTTTCCTGTGACATAAAAAGGGCAGGGCTTTGATGTGCTCTGGGGGCCCGTGACATCAAATGGGGGGGCTTGATTTTTTCTGGGGCCCGTGCATCAAAGGGGAAAGGCTGTGAGTGCTCTGGTGCCTGTGCATCACAAGGGCGGGGGGATTGGGCTCTTCCCGGGGACATCACAAGGGGGGGCGGGTGTGCTCTGGGTTGGGTCCAAGGGGCACGGGGGGGCA